>MU781104.1:282347-317930 GCA_026770625.1 Nicotiana glauca
TCAATCTTTCCCTTTTCCAAAAGATGGTCGTTCTGTTGTAGTCTCATTTTTTTTTAATTTTAGACTCCATTTTTGTGTGCTTTTATTGTCTTTGTGTCTTAGGTTCTGGTCTATAGAAGAAGAATAGTTAGCTAGGGTTTCATGTTTAAAGAAGAAGGGGTAATGGGCTAAGTCTTATTGGGCTTGAAATTGGGCCAAAAGATCAAGAATGGATCTGTCTTACCAAAAAGTGATAAACTAAGCCAAAAACTCATTCTTCCTTCTCCAAATAGTATAAAATTAATCCTAATTAATTAAAACAAATAATATTGTACTATAAAACTATTTTGATAATTTTCAAGATTATGTAAAAATAAAATAGGTTCAAAGTAACATATCTTCCTAACAATATCAAATACATGAATTAAATAGAGAAATATGGAACTATTTTTTTGTATGATCAATTTTGTGATAAAAATAATGTAAAAGAGTCAAATTTAGTTGAAATAACTATATTAAGCCTAAATTAAATATTTTATGCTAAAATTGGTGAAATTTCGAGGAGGGTCAAAAATTACATGTCTACACTTTGTACCTGCTGGTCTATATGCTTCTCTTCTCATCAATGTCTATGTGTTTCAGATTGGGCTCTCTGTGTCCCCAACCCCTTACTTCCCTTCTTGTGAATGTTGAAACGATACTATTCTTTGAACTTGTTATGTGTGTGCTAGCTTGTTCCAAGTTGTTGTTACTCCTGTTCCCTTTATTTCAAAACGGTTTTTCCTTAAACAACTCTTCTGTTGTTTTGCAAACTGATTTCAAACACGTTGTTTCAAAACTGTTTTCCAATTCAACCTTTTCAAAACTATGCTAAGCACTCTCACCTTACTCTTAGACCACTAAGTTCTACCCCTTTTGTGTGAGCCTTGCCTTGGGACCCTTGAGCTCCCAGTGAACTTGGACACATGAAAGTTGGGCTTTCCACACTACACTTACTCTGTCTTGGCTATAAAATCTGGGTGTGAGCACTGCTCAGGATCCCTTGAGGTCCTTAGGGAACTTTGACACACCTAGATATGAGGAAAAGCTATAAAACAATCTTCGTACTTGAGGGGATTTATCACATAACTCAGGGAGGAAGTCCTAATCAGGTGCTAAAAGTTTGGGTATGTTTTTAGGCTCTCTATAGTGTAACTTTTACCTTTCTTTTCTACTCATGTAATTTATTTCAGTGTTGGTTTGTAATAATTTATTGTAACAGGCATTGGGGCTGGCTAGTGAAAATGGGAGGGTAGTTATTTATGTTATCAACATCAATTGGTAGAAATCAAGTCTTAGGTTTACATTTCCTATGTGTGCATTAGAATCCATGTGTAAGATCAACCCATTCAAAGCATGTAATGTATTAGATACCATATTTCTTAGGTTTTATTGTTTCAACATATCATTTGGCATCACTTGATCACTTAGAAATCCTGCTTTAGGCTAAATAACAACATTAATATAAAATCTTGCTCTTGTACATCTTGAAATCATACTGTGCATTTAGAAATCATGCTTTTAGGAAATTTTGCAATCATGTTGTGCATTTAGAAATCCTACTATTAGGAAATTCTGCAATTATGCTGTGCATTTAGAAATCTTGCTTTAGGAATCCTGCATATAAATCATTAGATACCTTGATTAGGTTCTCGTTCATACTCACTCAGCTACGCTTAGTTAAACTACTGATGCATGAAAAGGAGCATCAACAGTCTCATCTTGGTTTAAACAAACTGGTAAAAATCCCTACACGTCTTTGCAATATTTAGAACAACATGTGTTAGGTAAAAAAAATAATCTCCAAACTGTTTTAATAATTCTGGTAACTGCTGCATATTATTTTACGCCTAGGCAAGCCTTAGGTAATAACTTAAATAGAACCAGAACTGTCTTTGCTAAACTGCCAGTATGTTAAATTCAATAGGCAAGCCTGATTTAGACTTCTTTTCTGAGTCATGTAATAAATCTGGTTCTGTTGTTATCACTTAGATACCATGCTTAGGATCTAAATTCAGACCTTAATTGTGTATGAGTCATGCTGTTTATGTGCACTGTATGTGGGGGTATATTTAAGCCTTTCGTTTGTCTTCCATGCTCCCCTTAATTAAAGTCTTACTTGTTATTATTTGTCGCCTTCGTATTTTGCCTTTAAACCTGAGGATCTGCCTATAATTCCCCCTTTTCTAGGATAGGAGTCCTAAAATCCTCCGGGACTGATAGGAAAGGACGAGTAACAACATGTAATAGGGGTCGAGATCAACCCTCACTTTAATTACCTTTACGGGACAGAAAAGTGTAGATATGGACATGATGACCGGTGCGTTAATACCACGTGTAGCCCCTCTTTGAGGAGTGCCATACCGGATATGCATTGATGTGATCCATATTTCAAGCAAACCTAGGACACCCCCTTTACATTCATAAGCATCCTTTAGATTTTTATTCTTTTCAAAATTTCGCTTTTCACTAATTGTTTATTTAGTGTCATTTTGGGATTCGTCTATTTTTATCAATAAAATGAGGCATTTAGCATTTTAAGTTCTCGAAATCAATTTGTCGCTAGGCCTACCTCGGTCGCAAAGAGGTTCCCAAGTTAGGACACGCTTTACATTCCTGCACTATGTATTTAAATATTGCAATACTTTTCATAATACTTACTAACTTGATTACCTTTTGTTTTTATTTTTGTTTTTATTATTCTCCCCCACCCCCCCCCCNTCTCCTTCTCTTAGTCCTATTAAAGGCAAGGATAGAGGCAAGAATAAAATGGAAGATTTAAACAACATTAGGAAGGAGAACACAACTTAACGGGTAGAAGCCACTGATCGCCAGGGTATTCGGGTTCTTAAGGAGAATGTGTCACAACTTGAACAGAAACTGTTAAAATTCCAGGAAGAGGTCGATGAAGTTCGAAATCTGGCAAACCTGTCCTTTTCCCTCAACACCCCAGATATCAACTTCCCCAACACTCAAAACCCTACACCTCCTCAAAATTCCCAAAACAATAGAATCGTCCCGCTTCTCACCATCACGCTGCTCCACCAAAGAACTAATGTAACACCTACCATACCCCAAACAACACTCCACTACTCATCCCAGAACCTCAGAACTTTTCAAACGAGCATTCCCACACCCATACACCAGACCACCAAAACACTCATATCTACGTGGAGACCATGCCACACTCCACCCAACCTATCTCATGCACACCCGAGTCTGATGAAAAGGATCTACTTATCAGGAGCTTTGCTAAGGAACTTAAGAAGCTGACCAGCAAGATTCAGGGCGTTTGGGGAAGCAAAGGAATTGAGGGGATGAACTATGACAACCTTTGCATGATGTCGAACTGCCTGAGGGGTACAAACCTCCTAAGTTCAAAATGTTTGATGGTACGGGTGATCCAAGGGTCCATCTGAGGACATATTGCAACAAGTTGGTTAGAGTAGGGAAGGATGAAAGGATCCGCATGAAGTTGTTCATGAGGAGTTTGAAAGGGGATGCATTATCTTGGTACATCTGCCAAGATCCCAAGAAGTGGTCAAGCTGGGTAAGCATGGCACCTGACTTTATAGACATATTCAGGTTTAATACATAGAACGCACTAGACGTGTTCTATATCCAAAAGTTGAAGAAGAAGCCCATAGAGACATTTTGCGAGTATGCTACTCGTTGGAGGTTCGAAGCTGCTAAGGTCATACCCGCCTTAGAAGAGGAGCAAATGAACAAGTTCTTTGTTCGGGATCAGGACCCGTAATACTATGAACGACTGATGATGATTGAGAAACACAAGTTCTCTGACATTATCAAATTAGGTGAAAGAATTGAAGAAGATATTAAAAGTGGTATGGTTACAAATTTAGAAGCTTTGCAAGCTATGAATAATGCTTTACAGTCTGGTGGTGTGTCCAAGAAAAGGGACGTAGGGGCCGTGGTGGTTGCACAAAGGACCAAGTCTCCCTTTAAATACCAAGCTTACCCAACATCTCCACTCACATACCAGCCAACTCCAAATTACCAAGCACCCTCACCCTCATACCATTCTCCGCCACCAACTTATCAGTCATCTCCACCTCCTACATATCAACCTACTTCACCCAGATACTCCCAACCCGCTCATGTTTACCAAACTTATAATGCTCAACCATCCCATTATCAATCACCCCCTACACGACCTCCAAAACAATATACAGCCACCACTGAACCCATCGACCAGTTGTATGAGAGGCTCAAAGTTGCTGGTTATATGATATCCATCCCTGTTGAAACCTCTGAGAATCCTTCTCAGTGGGTTAACCTAAACAAGTCCTGTGCATACCACTCCAGCATGAAAGAGCACACTATCGATTATTGCCTCTCCTTGAAAGACAAGATACAGTCCTTGATTGATAACAAGATCAATGTGGCAAAAGAAACCACTCCAAACGTCCGTAACAACCCTCTGCAAGACCATAAGGGTGGAGTATCCACATGATTGAAGTAGAAGATGACTGGGATCTTGAGGGATGAATCGGGTTGATCGCAGAATGTGATGACCCAAAGAAACCAACAATTACTCTCAATGCAATCATAATCTAGATCCAACCATCTAATGACGCTAAGGTGAATATGTATGTACCTCTTGATTTTGAAGCAGCGCCATCCGCAAAGACATCAGTACCAATTGAGGTTGAATTGGAGTCTCCAGCAAATGCACCCACACCATTTGAGGTTGCAGTCTTGCAACAAAAGGCACATGTTCCATTCGAAGTAGGGATAGCCGTACTGGTCGGAGTGGCGATGTCTACCATGTCATTATTCTATATAAATGTTTTACCCTAGGACTATACAATGGAGGCGAGAAGGAAAAGCAAGGTTAGGGTTGAAGAAACTATCACAGCACACGGTATGACATGAACTGGTAGAGTCTATACCCCTGAACATCTAGCTGAATCAAGCAAGTAGGCCTCCAATCGGTCGCCCCTCATTGAGACAGATCTGGATGACATTTGGAGGAAAATACAAGCCAAGGAATATTCGGTCATCGACCAGTTAAACAAGACGCCGGTACAAATATCCAATCTCTCTTTGCTGCAAAATTCTAAGATGCACAAGAGTTAAAGGTGCTAAATAAAGCGTACGTGCCAAGTAACGTCACTAGGGGGAAGTGGCTAATATGGCAGGAGAAATGCTGGAAAGCCATAAGATCACCTTTCATGAGGATGGGCTACCATCTAAAGGGCTGGGGCACAACAAAGCACTCCATATCACCGTGCAATGCGAGGATTATTTCATCACTAGAATCCTGATCGATGAAGGTTCCAGTCTCAACATTTGTCCACTGGTAACACTCAAGAAGCTGGGTAAATAGATGCATAAGATAAAGGATAGAGCAATCAATATGAAAGCCTTTGATGGTTCTCAGAGATCTACTATTGGTGAGATTAGTCTATGTCTACTGATGGGACCAACCTAGTTCGAGGTCGATTTCCAGGTGATAGATGTACCAGCATCTTACAACTTGTTGTTAGGACGACCATGGATTCATGTTGCTGGGGCTATAACATCAACACTGCATCAGGTAGTAAAGTTCGAATGGAATTACGAGGAAATGATCATTCACGGCGATGGTAGCAACCCTATATACAGTCGCCAGACCATTCCAGCGAACGAGGGAAGAAGGAAGCTGGGTGGAGAAACTTACCACCATATTGAGCGAGTCAATGCTATCAACAAAGACAAATGGTGGGATAGCAAAATCAAGAGTATACTGAGTTGGAGTGGGTACAAACCTGGCAAAGGGCTCGGCAAGAACCTCCAAGGAATCTCTAAACCCATAAAACTCAAGAAACATGGCACTACATTCGGTTTGGGATATGAATACACCGGGGAAGAGTTCAACAACTAGTCACCACCATGGTGTGGTCCTTACTATCCACTAGAGTAGCTAATACCACATCTAGAGCTGACCTTCTAACATGCCAACATTATTTATGGATCAGATAAAGAAGAAGCACTGGCAGCAGTGAAGAACTTGTTTCTAGAGGACAATGATATGGATTCTTGTGTTATTCTCGAGGAGGAAGGAAAGGAAGGCCCTTCCATACAGGCTGTGAGAAGAGGGTCATATCTTAAGAATTAGACCATCAAGACAACCAAAGGCCGACGAGCCTCGGGGTAGCAAGGCTAAAAACAAGCATTATTCACTATTTTATTTACTAAATGATTTTCTTTTTGCATTTTTTGATTCTTGCAATAAGATCTTTGATTTTGAAAACAGTTATTCAATTTATCAAAAGTATTTTTGATTTTTCTTATGAATTAATATTTATTGCTATCGTTATCTCTCTTTGCTTTACCAATACAATATTACTATTACTTATCTTGATGAACGAATGAATGTGACATGCAATGAGACAACGTAACAAATGGACGTTGATTCAGAGGAAGATGACATACTTGACAAGATTGTTAAAGAACTTGGGAATTTTGAGAAGATACCTAAGTCCAACTTGGACGAGACCAATATTTTCAACCAAGGAGATGTAGAAAACATCAAGGAAATGCTAATAAATATTCATCTATCGCCATCAGAAAAGAAAGAATACACAGAATTTCTAAAGGAGTATGAAGATATATTCGCCTGGTCGTATTATTACATGACTGGTATGAGTATGTCTATTGTTGCTCGCAAACTGCCAACCAATCCAACGTGTCCACCGAAAAAGCAAAAGCTCAAAAAGTTCAAGCCTGATATGAGTTTGAAAATCAAGGAAGGAGTCACCAAGCAGATCAAAGCTAAGGTTCTCAGGGTAGTAGAATACTCGACATGGTTAGCCAACATTGTGCCAGTGCCAAAGAAGGATGGGAAGTTCAGAGTCTGTGTCGACTAAAAGGATCTCAATCGGGCCAGTCCAAAAGATGACTTTCCTTTGCCAAATATATACATCCTGATTGACAATTGCGCCAAACATGAGTTATAGCCATTCATAGATTGCTTTGCTAGTTGTCATCATATCTGGATGGATGAGGAACATGCTGAGAAAATGGCTTTCATTACGCCGTATGGAGTGTACTGTTACAAGATGATGCCATTCGGCCTGAAGAATGTAGGGGCCACCTACATGAGGGCCATGACTACCATTTTCCATGATATGATGCACAAGGAGATATAGGTATATGTGGATGATGTTATTATCAAATCCAAGAAGGCCACTGACCACGTAGTAGATCTGAGGAAGTTCTTTAATACTATGCGGAAATACAACCTAAAACTAAACCCCGCAAAGTGCGCATTTGGAGTTC
The DNA here is from genome assembly GCA_026770625.1 of Nicotiana glauca. Lineage (NCBI taxonomy): Eukaryota > Viridiplantae > Streptophyta > Magnoliopsida > Solanales > Solanaceae > Nicotiana > Nicotiana glauca. The sequence goes on from MU781104.1 coordinate 289,650, forward strand.
CTGATGGGAAATTACTTGGGTTTATTGTGAGCTACTGAGGAATAGAGCTGCATCCATCGAAAGTCAAAGCCATTCATGAACTACCATCGCCAAAGAATAATAAGTATGTGATGAGTTTCTTGGGAAGGGTTAACTACATCAACCGATTCATAGCACATTCTACAGTTATTTGTGATCTAGTCTTTAAGATGTTGAAGAAGGACGCCGCCACCAAATGGATGATGAATGCCTTCGACAAAATCAAGGAATACCTATCAACACCACCAGTCTTAGTCCCGCACGATCTATGAAGACTCTTATTACTCTACCTTGCAATGTTAGATGGAGCTTTCGGCTGCATTCTGGGGTAGCTTGATGAAACAGGGAGGAAGGAACACGCCATTTATCATCTCAGTAAGAAGTTCACCTCATATGAGGCCCGGTATTCTCTATTGGAACCCACATGTTGTGCTTTGACTTGGGTAGCTTAGAAGCTGAGACATTAAATCTGTGCCTATAGTACATATCTCATATTGAGAATGGATCCTTTGAAGTACATCTTTCGGAAGCCCATGCCCACTGGCAAGCTAGCCATGTGGCAAATCCTATTTTAGTGTGTTTGACATTGTTTACGTAACTCAGAAAGCGGTCAAAGGATAGGAACTGGTAGACCACCTTGCTGAAAAGCCCGTGGATGGAGGATACGAACCCCTGAAAATATATTTTGCTGATGAAGAGGTATCATTCATAGGAGAAGACATTGCGGAATCCTATGACGGTTGGAGAATATTCTTTGATGGAGAAGAAAAATTCAAAGAAGTTGGAATTGGAGCAGTCATAATATCAAAAACCAGTCAGCATTATCCGGTGTCAGCCAAACTCAGGTTCCCCTACACCAACAATATGGCCGAATATGAAGCCGGCATCTTAGGACTCAAAAAGGCCATTGACATGAACGTTCAAGAGCTTCTAGTAATTGGAGATTCAAACTTACTTATACACCATGTAGGAGAGAAATGGGCAACCAAGAACTCCAAGATGCTCCCGTATATGCTTAATGTACATGAATTGAGAAAGAAGTTCACGAAGACGAAATTCCAGCATGTTCCTAGAATCCAAAATGAGTTTGCTGATGCATTGGCTACCCTGTCATCTATGATACAGCATCCTGAAAAGAATTTCATTGATCTCATTCCAGTGAATATCCATAATCAGCTAGCTTACTGTGCCCATATTGAAGTGGAAGCAGACGGAAAGCCTTGGTTTTATGATATCAAGGAATATTTGGCAAAGGGAGAGTACTCGGAGCTTGCGAATCCTACTCAGAAATGCACACTTCATAGATTGTCCAACAACTTCTTTCACAACAGAGGAATCCTGTATAGGAGGACTCCCGATTTAGGATTATTAAGATGTATCGACGCAAAGGAAGCATCCAAGCTATTAGAGGAAATTCATGGTGGGACATGCGATCCACATATGAAAGGTTTTGTCTTAGCAAAGAAGATACTCTGGGCTGGTTACTTTTGGATGACTATGGAAACGGACTGCATCTAGTATGTCCGGAAATACCACCACTGTCAGATACATGCAGACATGATAAGGTACCTCCAAGCAAGCTTAACACAACAAGCTCACCGTAGCCGTTCGCCGTCTGGGGTATGGACGTTATTGGACCAATCGAGCCTGCTGCTTCCAATAGACATTGGTTTATCCTAGTAGCCATTGATTATTTTACCAAATGGGTCGAAGCAGCATCTTACAAAGCAGTGACTAAGAAAGTAATGGCAGACTTTGTTCGCAACCGCGTTATTTGTCGATTCGGGATTCCGGAGTCAATTATTACTAATAATGGCTCCAACCTCAACAGTGACCTAATGTAAGCTATGTGCGATTTCAAGATAAAACACAAGAATTTCACAGCCTACATGCCTCGGATAAATGGAGCTATAGAAGCCGCAAATAAGAATATCCATTGATTATTTTACCAAATGGGTCGAAGCAGCATCTTACAAAGCAGTGACTAAGAAAGTAATGGCAGACTTTGTTCGCAACCGCGTTATTTGTCGATTCGGGATTCCGGAGTCAATTATTACTAATAATGGCTCCAACCTCAACAGTGACCTAATGTAAGCTATGTGCGATTTCAAGATAAAACACAAGAATTTCACAGCCTACATGCCTCGGATAAATGGAGCTATAGAAGCCGCAAATAAGAATATCCATTGATTATTTTACCAAATGGGTCGAAGCAGCATCTTACAAAGCAGTGACTAAGAAAGTAATGGCAGACTTTGTTCGCAACCGCGTTATTTGTCGATTCGGGATTCCGGAGTCAATTATTACTAATAATGGCTCCAACCTCAACAGTGACCTAATGTAAGCTATGTGCGATTTCAAGATAAAACACAAGAATTTCACAGCCTACATGCCTCGGATAAATGGAGCTATAGAAGCCGCAAATAAGAATATCAAGAAGATATTAAGGAAAATGATAAATCGTCACAGACAGTGGCACGAGAAGTTATCAATTGCTCTATTAGGGTATCGTACCACAGTTCACACATCAACTGGGGCAACCCCCTTATATTCTAGGTTACGGTACAGAGGTTGTCATTCCCGCTGAGGTGGAAATTCCTTCCCTAAGGATCATACAAGAAGCTGAGCTCGACAACGCAGAGTGGGCGAAAAGTCATTATGAGCAACTAGCCCTTATAGACGGAGAGAGATTGAATGTAGTCTGCCATGGTCAACTCTATCAGAACAGAATGTCTAGAACCTTCAATAAAAGAGTCAACCAAGACAGTTCACACCGGGGCAACTAGTATTGAAGAAAATCTTTTTGCATCAAGATGAAGCGAAAGGGAAGTTCTCTCCCAACCAGTAGGGTCCATAGATGGTTCACCGGGTTTTGACAAGAAGTGCCCTCATACTTGCAAAAATGGACGGAGAAGTCTGGCCAAAGCTGATTAATTCATATGTAGTCAAGCGTTACTATGTGTAATCTTTATACTTTCCTTATATGATATAAATTGAATTATGCCTGACCTGATTCCCATTTAAGAGGGGATACGTAGGCAGCCCTATGGGTTCGGTCACAATTCAATAAAAATTTCATTCCACCCGCAATTGGAAACTGGGCAAAATTTTGAGGACCTCAAAATTTTGAAGTAATTTCAGCCAATCGTCGTATGAGCAATAATCAGAAACGTAAACCCATCAAACTGGGAATTGTTTTTGAGGAGGACCCTAAAAATCCCGTAGCGGGAGAGGTTCCAATGTCCCAAACCATGTCACAGTCTTCAGTTCATCTTAAAGCTATTTTTAACTATACATTTATGTCGTACTTTTCTGAAATCATGAATGTTTATTATTGAAACTGCTTTGTTTAGCAATGCTACCGCAATGATACAGACGATATCACTAGATCAAAGTCGAATGAGTCAAGCAAAGCCAGCGGGAATACGAACTAACCTTCCCCTTTACAAAACTCATAATTTTTCTTTAGATGCAGGCACTATGACTGCGAAATCATTAAACATAATATACTCCCATGGGATGAACATTGTTCAAGAATACGACTCTCAGAGCCGTTGCACTTGCCAACGTTTGCTATCAGTACACACCAGTGATGTTTCGTATGTCATAATGATCCTAGTAATTACAACACTGCAATCCGCTATCAGCTAAGAAAACTCTACTGTCAGTTGTTATCCTATTTCTTGCATAAGGCTACCATTCTGCCTTCCGTGACTAAATGCAGTCTCCATCTGCATTCGCATTACATAAGGCTACTATTCTGCCTTCCAATTTGCAGAAGGCTACCATTCTGCCTTCTGAGGTTTAGCTCTACCTCCATCTGCATATGCATTGCATAAGGTTACTATTCTACCTTCCATTCTACATAAGGCTACCATTCTGCCTTCCAGGGTTAAGCTCTACCTCCATCTGCGTCTGCATTGCATAAGGCTAGTATTCTGCCTTCCAATCTGCATAAGGCTACCATTCTTCCTTTCGAGGTTAAGCTCTACCTCCATATGCATCTGCATTACATAAGGCTACTATTTTACCTTCCGATCCGCATGAGGCTACCATTCTGCCTTCCGAGGTCAAGCTCTACCTCCATCTGCATCTGCATTGCATAAGGCTACTATTCTGCTTTACAATCTGCATAAGGCTACCATTTTGCCTTCCGAGGTTAAGCTCTACCTCCATCTGCATTTGCATTGCATAAGGCTACTATTCTGCCTTGCAATATGCCTTTCGAGGTTAAGCTCTACCTCCATCTGCATCTGCATTGCATAAGGCTACTATTCTACCTTCCAATCTACATAAGGCTACCATTCTATCTTTCAAGGTTAAACTCTACCTCCATCTGTATCTGCATTGCATAAGGCAACTATTCTGCCTTCCAATCTACATAAGGCTAGTATTCTGACTTCTGATTTGCATTAGGCTACCATTCTGCCTTCCGAGGTTAAGATCTACCTCCATCTACATTCGCATCTCTGCATAAGGCTATAATTCTGCCTTCCGAGTCTAAGCTTCGCCTCCAATTCTCTTCGAAACTAAGCACTATCCCAAACACTATTTATCTCGCTTCTCTTACGGGCTAAGCTCCCTTCAATTCGCAAGACTAAGCTCTGTCTTGTCCGCATCATACTACTGCATCTTTCATGGGCTGAAATATCGCCAACTCATCTAAAGGCGTCATCATTCAGAGCCACCATCTTCATAGCCCGAGAACACCATGTCATGGCCTAAGGATCTCTTTCAATCTTTTACATATCATTTTCAAAGGCGTCATGGTTCGGAGGCACCATCCTCACAGCCCTAGAACATCATTTCATGGCCTGCAAATCCCTTATCATACGCTTCATGGCCTAGGACATCATGGTCTAAGGACATTATCCTCGTCGTCCGAAGATAACATTCGTGGTCCGATGGGAATTTGCATCATGTTTAAATCTATGCACAATATATGATTGTATTGCTTATTTGCAGGTAAGCTGGCAAGCAACGGCTATATCATCAGGAGCGATCTCGCTACAGTTCTTTTAGCCATATCAAACTTAACCATTCCCGTAAACCGGCCACTCACCTAGCCCTAGATGTTGTGTTCGTTCTTGAAATTGCTTCATCGAAATACTCCGCCGATGGATCTTAAACTACATACGTCCTGATTCTTGCAAAACCAAGGATATGTAGGTAGCTTAAAAGCCAGGGTGCGGCCTAACCTCTTCAAACCGTTTCGCTCGGTCAAAATTGGCCATTATTTCTTTACCCGAAATCTCTTTCATTCTTTCCGGGTAAAGATGGGCAGTTGTTGATACCCAATTTTCCTTATATATTTTTAATATTCAAAATACCTTCAAAATAGAATATATGTGCACATATAAGCATGTCCAAGGTTTTAATTATTTTTTTCCATAATTTTAAGGATTAAATAGACTTATTTTCTCCCGTTTTATCCATAAAATCCCCAATAATTGTTCTAAAATTATTGATTGGATAATTCATCTATTTAATGTCTATATTTATGCCAAAATATGGCTACTATAATTTTTATATATTTTTACAATTACATTTAGTATTTTAAAGCTAAATTGCACATAATTACAATATTAGCCCTTTTAAAATTTAATTATGTTTTATATGCATGAAATTAGACCCTGTATTTTTAAATTGCTAATTATGTATTATAAATTATGTTAGCATTTTAAATTATTTTTCAAAAAATTATCTACTATTTTTTATAAATTAAATAGTTGAAATTGGCTATTTAAATAACAACAAAGTTTGGCTTTCAATTATGGCCAAAATCGGACCCCAATTCCCAGCCTAATTTCACAATTAAAAACCTAACCCACACCCCATTAACCCATACCCAAATCAGGAACCCCATACCCCATTTAATCTCGACCGTTGATTTCCCAAATTAACGGTCCACGTTATTCTCTTCCACAATTAATCTCAAACAACCGCCCAAACACTTTCACTCTCACCACACTCGATCCACGGATTCACATGGCTGATTGAGATATATACTTGTCTCCTACGTCTCCTAGTTGCTCGTTTTTGTGATTTCATAGAAGGATCTCGAAGAGATCTGGTCCAGAACTTTTTCAAAACTCTCCAAGAGTCTATCTATGGTTTGTGAGTGCTTTCTATCGATGTTTTACAGTTCAAATCCTTGATTCAAAGGCTAGATTCTCTAACCCTTTCTCTTCTCGTTAAGAAACCTAATGTTTGGACTTGAATCAGTTCAGATCTTCGTAGATATAGAATGATCCTAAGTTCATCATTGATTTTCCTAAAAGTTCCTTTACTTTTTTACTAGTTAATCGATGTCTAGACATTTTTTGTTATATTAGGGTTTTGTTAAAAAAACTTCCATGGCTACTCTTCTAGGTTCTTTTACTCCTTTACCACTGATTGATTTTTAAATACTACAATACTTCAGGTTTTGACTTCTATGACTTCTGTTTGTTCGAATCTTTATATGTCGACATGCCTTTAAGTTTTCTTCTTTATGTATTTTCAAACTAGGGTTTCATTTAGTTTTATGCAAAATTTCTAAAGTGTTTGATGGTGGTTCTCGTTACTTGGTCGACTGATTCTTCATATCTATGTTTTAATCCCTAGGGTTTCTGCTTATTTCACTGATTATTTCAATATTTTGCTCGTTATTTGTTAGTTCTGCCAACTAAAAGGGATTGACTGATTTTATTTACCTAATTAGGGTTTTAATTATACTTTTTCCCAAGATTGGTACTTCTCTGTGATTTCTTTCCTTATTTGTGACTCATGACTGGTACTACTTGCCTTAATTGGTTTATTAATCTATTTCTCCTTCTGCACTAATTTAATATCTTATGTATTTCCTCTCCTTGTTTTATTCAGCATGCTTAAGTTTTACCCTCTCTTGTTTAAGTGTGTAATCAGCATGTCTGTGTATCACTTGTCTTTTTTGATACTTGGCCATCATGTTTACTTGAGTTCTTGTTTATTCCCCTCAACTAGTATGCCATGTTAGTATCATAGAATCTTAAATGTGCTTGGTTAACACTAAGTGGCATGACTAGTCATGTGTAATATACCCCTATCCTCAGCATGACTACTCTCATTCCCTGTGTCTATGTCGTATTACCTATTATTATTCTAATTTCGAGCATGATTCCCCTGTTAATACTTTGAAGTAGCAGTTTTGTGTTCTGGAGGCAATCAGTTGCTACTTGTTCTTTGTACCTGCTAGTCTATATGCTTCTCTTCTCATCCATGTTTATGTATTTCTGATTGGGCTCTCTGTGTCCCCAGCCCCTTACTTCCTTACTTGTGATTTTTGAAATGATACTATTCTTTGAACTTGTTCTGTGTGTGATGGCTTATTCCAAGTTGTTGTTACTCATGTTCCCTTCTAATTTCAAAACTATTTTTCCCTAAGCAACTCTTCTGTTGTTTTGCAAATTGATTTCAAACACGTTGTTTCAAAATTATTTTCCAATTCAACCTTTCAAAACTATGCTAAGCACTATCACCTTACTCTTAGACTATTAAGTTCTGCCCCTTTTGTGTGAGACTTGCCTTGGGATCCTTGAGCTCCCTTTGAACTTAGACACATGAAAGCAAGACTTTCTACAATGCACTTACTCTGTCTTGGCTATAAAATTTGGGTATGAGAACTTCCCAAGATCCCTTGAGGTCCTTAGGGAACTTTGACACACCCAGATATGAGGAAAATCTATGAAACAATCCTGGTACTTGAGGGGATTTATCACATAACTCAGGGAGGAAGTACTAATCAGGTGCTGAAAGTTTGGGCCTTTTTTCAGACTCTCTATAGTGTAACTTTTACCTTTATTTTCTACTCATGTAATTCATTTCAGTGTTGGTCTGTAATAATATGTTATAAACAAGTATTGGGGCTGGCTAGTGAAAATGAGAGGGTAGTTATACATACTATCAACATCAATGGGTAGAAACCATGTCTTAGGTTTACATTTCCTATGCGTGCATTAGAATCCATGTGTAATATCAACCTATTCAAAGCATGTCATGCATTAGATACCATGTTTCTTAGGTTTCACTGTTTCATCATATCATTTGTCATTACTTGATCACTTAGAAATCCTTCTTTAGGCTAAATAATAGCATTAACATAAAATGTTGCTCTTGCACATCTTGAAATCTTGGTGTGTATTTAGAAATCATACTCTTAGGAAATTCTGCATCATGTTGTGCATTTAGAAATCCTACTCTTAGGAAATTCTACAATCATACTGTGCATTTAGAAATCATGCTTTAGGAATCCTGCATATAAATCATTAGATACCATTATTAGGTTCTCTTTCATACTCACTCAGCTACGCTTAGTTAAACTACTAATGCATGAAAATGAGTATCAACAGTCTCATCCTACTTTAAACAAACTGGTAACAATCCCTACATGTTTTTGCAATATTTAGAACATTATATTTTATGTTAAAAAAAACAATCTCCAAACTGTTTTAATAATTCTAGTAACTGCTACATATTATTTTACGCCTAGGTAAGCCTTAGGTAATAACTTAAACTAAACCAGAACTATCTTTGCTTAACTGCCAACATGTTAAAATCAGTAGGCAAGCCTGATCTGGACTTCTTTTTTGAGTTATATAATAAATTTGGTTCTGCTGTTATCACTTAGATACCATGCTTAGGATATAAATTTAGACCTTAATTGTGTATGAGTCATGCTGTTTTTGTGCACTATATGTGGATGTATATTTGAGCCTTTCGTTTGTCTTCCATGCTCCACTTAATTGAAGTCCTACTTGTTACTATATGTCGCCTTCGTATTTTGCCTTTGTACCTGAGGGTCTGCTTAGAATCCCCCTTTTCTAGGATAGGAGTCATAAAATCCTCTAGGACTGATATGAAGGGACGGGTAACAACATGCAATAGGGGTCGAGACCAACCCTCGCTTTAATTACCTTCACATGGCGGGAAATGGTAGTTATGGAGATGATGACCGGTGCGTTAATACCACATGTAGCCCCTTTTTGAGGAGTATCATATCGGGTATGACATTGATATTATCCATATTATAAGCAAACCTAGGACACCCCCTTTATATTCATAAGCAAGCTTTAGATTGTAATTCTTTTCAAAATTTCTTTTTCAATAATTGTTTTTCAACACTTATGTATTTAAACTGAAATGCCTTACTATTTGATCCATACTTGTTTATTTGCTAATTGCACAAATTCACAAAAATTGTTTGGTTGGGAACCACACTAGTAGATCCTGAGGGATGCGTAATACCTTCTCCTTATCTCTGGTTGTCAAACGTAGTTATAAATGAACCCTACAGGTGCCCTAACACACCTTACATCGTTAGGTGGCTACTCTTCAAAATGCAAACCCCCTTTCACAAAAGGAAAGACTTGTCCTAACCAAAGTTTCATAAACCTGATTCCTCGAGGAAGAAAAAGGAGCGCGACAAAACTTAAGCTTCTTTACCTTATTCTCCAGGCGGGCGCCTGATTGCCAACACTTGTACTGCTTTTCCCTTGAAAATTGAACTGCTTTCGCTTGTACTCCAGGTGGGCACCTGATTGCTGAACTTGAACTGATTTTCCCTCGAAACTTAAGTTGCTTTCCCTTGTTCTCTAGGTGGGTGCCTGATTGGTGAACTTGACCTTCTTTCCTTGAAACTTGAGCTGCTTTCCCTTGTTATCCAGGTAGGCACCTAATTGCTACAATTTGGACTATCTTCTCTTGTTGCTTGAAACTGTTTTCCCTTGAAACTTGAGCCATTTTCCCTTTTTTTTCCAGGTGGGCGCCTGACTGCCAAAATAGACAAAACAAAAGGAATTATTTTGCCCCAGTTTTATATTGGGAACATATGTGGGTGTTAATCGATTCTTGTTAAAAAAACCTACATACTAAACTATACTTCCCAAAATAGAACTCTCGTCAGACCTTGTCATTTTCTAGGGTCTTAAAACTTACTAAATCCTGTTATCCAGGAGGGTACTGGAAACTTACTGCCAAGCCTGTCTAGCATCTACTTTCCTTACGTAGGGTTTCTCCGAAACAAACGGAATTTCCTGCCCCTATTTCAATCAAAGAAAATTTTATCAGTTTGAAACTGTGGCGGTTAAGTTATGGCATTCTTGCTGAGTGTGGCCTTTCCACTGCCATGCTTTGTTCTGCTTAGCTACATTTGACTGGCAAAGAATTATTTCACCTTCTGATTGAACCCTAATAACAAAACGCTAAATGACATGAGTGCTCTATAGTCAACCTATTGTTTTAACATATCCGCCTTTACCATTTGGACCTCTGTATTTCTCCGCACAATTCACGAAACCACCTGATCACTTGAACCTCAACTAACACCTTATTTTCCATTTTGCATTATGCTATTTATAGCATGTTGTGGCCGCACTTTGCTTTTGTGCAATTTGGAAGTTGGTAATAAGCTTTGCAATCCTTTCGTTTTGCTTAGCAATGATAACATTGAAAAAGCCTTTAGAGGATTAGACCCAAAATAAACTGAAATGCAATTACTTCAAAAGTTATGAATAGAGAAGAAAAATCCAAATAGAAGGAAGTAAAGGAAAAGGAACTTATCTGAGTGAGGTTGCTGGAATCAATGATCATGACATGCATTCAGATTAATCAGCCTAGTCCATTCATCAATCCACTTTCAGTTTCCACACTTTATGTATGGGGTTCCCATAATTAGATTCCTTTGCAAAGTCAACAACCTTATTCGGCTTGCGGTGCCCTGAAGGGTTTTCACCATCAAACCTCTCTCATTTGTTCATCTCTCAACTCACCGTAGCCTTATGGTGCCCGTCAGGATTTTCACCAATAAGACTCCCTCATTTTTCATTTTTTCTTGTGCAGAATGGAGTGTTGCTTAAATTACCTATTGTGAATTCTTCTAACTTGCTTAAATTGGCATCCCTCAAAAATTGATCAGAAGGTCTTTCTTGGATCGTAATGTGGGATTTTAGATGGGACTAGAAAGAAAGGATATCATAAAGGCTCAAAACAGCTTGAATGGGTTCAAAATTACAACTTTTGGAATCAGATCTTTTACAAAACCACAACTTCTGCACTAGTTTCCTTGCTTGGGGGCTCTGAATTTCATATTTTTATAGGACCAAGCCGTGAGGCTGCCTACATATCCTTAAAAGAAATCAGGTCGAACGTAGTTCATATCATAGGAATTGCTTTTTTTTTTGTACTTTTCTCTTTTTTTTTTCTTTTCTCTTTTTTGCTCTTTTCTTTTCTTCTCTTTTCCCATTTTTTCTTTCTCTTTTTCTCTTTTTCTCTTTTCCTTTTTTCTCTATTTTTTAATCACGTATTTGTATTTCTAAACTCTGGTTCTGATTCTAAAAGAGGGATATGAAAGAAAATAAATAAGGCTCAAAGGGGTAACAAAGGATAAAGTGTTTGGATAGCAGAATAAAATGCCTTCGTCATTCCAATCTTAAAAACATGCCAAGTACAAACAATAATTATAGAAACCAAAGAAATCATACATAATATCTTTTGACTGCATCAGAATTGATAGTCATATCTACACATTTGCCTTCTATATCTGTTAAATATAAGGCACCATTGGACAACACTCTTGTTACAATAAACGAGCTCCGCCAATTTGGGGCAAACTTGCCTTTCGCTTCAGCCTGATGTGGAAGGATGTGTTTCAATACTTGCTAACCCACTTTAAATTTATGCGGCCGCACTTTCTTATTGTATGCTCTTGCCATTCTCTTTTAATACAACTGGCCATAACACACTGCTACCAATCTTTTCTCATAAATCAGGCTCAATTACTCCAGACGTGTTTTGACCCACTCATCATCATCAATTTAGGCTTCAACAACAATCCGAATGGATGGAATTTTAACTTTCACGGGTATCACTGCTTCAGTGCCATATACCAAAAAATAAGGAGTTGCACCTACTAAAGTGCGAACAGTAGTGTGATAACCCAATAACGCAAAGGGCAACGTTTCATGCCATTGCTTGGAACCTTGCACCATTTTCTGAAGTATCTTCTTTATGTTTTTGTTGGCTGCCTCGACTGCTCCATTCGCCTTGGGGCATTATGGGGTGGAATTTCGATGTGTAATCTTAAACTGTTGACATACTTCTTTCATTAGATGACTGTTAAGATTACCACCATTGTCTGTTATGATTACCTTTGGGATTCTGAACTGACAAATGATATTTGAATGAACAAAATTCGACCACTGCCTTCTTGGTAACAAATTTGAAAGTTTTAGCTTCAACCCACTAAGTGAAATACTCAATGGCCACCAAAATGAACCTGTATCTATTTGATGTCTCAGGCTCAATTGGTCCATTGGCATCCATGCCCCAAGAAATAAAGTTCCACGATACAGATATTGTGTGCAACTCAGATGGCGGAGAATGAATCAAATATCTGTGTACCTGGCATTGATGACACTTGCGCACGAAACTGATGCAGTCTCGCTCCATGGTGAGCCAATAATAACCTACTCGAAAAAGTTTCCTTGCCAGAACATACCCACTTATATGCAGACTGCAGACTTCGGAATGCACTTTGGTCATGATAGTCGTGGCTTGTCTAGCATCTATGCATCTCAACAATCCAATATTTGGAGTTCTTTTGTACAAAACTCCTCTACTGAAGAAAAACCCACTTGCTAAACGTCGAATTTCTCTTTTTTGATCTCCCGTGGCTTGTACCGAATATACCCCCGACCTGATGTACTCCATGATATAGTGGAACCAAGGTTCACCATCAAGTTCTTCTTCAACTATGTTACAATAAGCACGCTGATCGCAGACCTGAATATACAAAAGGTCAATATAAGCTTTATCTAGATAATGTAACATCGACGCCAGAGTGGCCAAGGCGTCATCAACCTCATTTTGGTTCCTAGGGATATGCCTGAACTCTACTGGTCTGCTGAAAAAGATCCTGTAGACATTGCCGATATGGTATGATCTTCAAATCTCGAGTCTCCCATTCTCCCTGAATATGGTGCACTAACAGGTGTGAATCCCCCAAAACTAGCACTTCCTGGACTCCTATGCCTGCGGCTAACCTTAAGCCCAAAATGCACGCTTCAATGCACGCTTCATACTTATCCATGTTGCTGGCACAATAGAAATGAAGTTGTGTTGTGACAGGGTAGTGGTTCCATATTTCAGAAATGAGTACATCTCCTATTCCAACACCTTTCATGTTAGGAGCCCCATTAAAGAAGAGTTTCTAACTAGGCTTTTCATCCTTCTGGACCTCGTCAATATGTATTACCTCTTTATCAGGAAATTAAGTCTTCGAAGGTTCATATTCTTCATCCACCGAGTTCTCAGCCAAGTGATCGGCCAAAGCTTGGGCTTTTATAGCTGTCCGAATCACATATACGATGTCAAACTCTGTGAGCAAGATTTTCCACTTTGCGAGCCTTCTTGTGGTCATGGGATTTTAAAAGATATACTTTAAAGGATTGAGGTGAGAAATGAGGTATGTAGTGTAGGATGACAAATAATGCTTCAACTTCTGTGCCACCTAAGTCAGGGCGCAACATGTCCTTTCAATGGGGGTGTACTTAACCTCATAAGATGTGAATTTCTTGTTGAGATAATAGATGGCTTTCTCTTTCCTGCAAGTGATGTCATGCTGACCAACATATAATCAAATGAATTATCTAGGACTATCAAATAAAGAATCAAAGGTCTCCCAAGTTCCGGCAGGACCAACACAAGTGCATTCGACAAATACTCTTTGATCTTATCGAAGGCTTCCTGGCACTCATTAGTCCTTTTGACCGCAACGTCCTTCTTTAGAAACTTAAAGATGGGCTCACAAGTTGTTGTGAGCTGAGAAATAAACCTGCTGATGTAGTTCAGCCTCCCTATAAGATTTATCACCTCGATTTTGTTGTTTGGCGGTGGTAATTCCTGGATAGCATTGATCTTTGATGGATTCAACTCAATGCCCCGCCAACTGACTATGAATCCTAACAGTTTCCCATATGGAACATCAAATGCACACTTTGTAGGGTTGAGCTTAAGATTGTACCTGCGGAGCCTCTAGAAAAACTTTGTCAAATCTTTGATCACATCATCCACGTAAACCTCAATCTCCTTGTGTATTATGTCGTGGAATATGGTCTTTATTTCCCTTATGTAAGTTGCCCCAGCATTTTTCAAAATAAATGGCATAACCTAATAATAATATGTTCCCCATAGCGTGATGAATTCCATCTTTTCCGCATCTTCCTTGTCCATTAAGAACTGATGATACCCAGCATAGCAGTCCACAAAAGACCCATTCTCATGCTTGGCACAATTATCAATCAAAATATGGATATTTAGTAGTGGTAAAGGTTCCTTTGAACTTGCTTTGTTGAGGTCAAGGTAATCAACACACATTCTGGTATTACCACCTTTCTTTCGCACAGGCACAACATTGGTTAACCACATAGGATACTGCGTGACTCGAATGACCTTTAAATCAAGCTGCTTTGTGACTTCTTCTTTAATATTCACACTCATGTCGATCTTAAACTTTCTTAATTTTTGCTTGGCGCGAGGGAACACTGGATCAGTTGGAAATTTGTGGACCACCAAATCGATACTCAATCCTGGCATGTCATCATATGACCATGCAAAAATATCCTATTATTCAAATAATAAATATAGAAACCAAAGAAATCATACATAATATCTTTTTACTACATCAGAATTGATAGTCATATCTACACATTTGCCTTCTATATCTGTTAAATATAAGGCACCATTGGACAACACTCTTGTTACAATAAACGAGCCCTGCCAATTTGGGGCAAACTTGCCATTCGCTTCAGCCTGATGTGGAAGGATGTGTTTCAATACTTGCTAACCCACTTTAAATTTACGTGGGCGCACTTTCTTGTTGTATGCTTTTGCCATTCTCTTTTAATACAACTGGCCATAACACACTGCTGCCAATCTTTTCTCATAAATCAGGCTCAATTACTCCAGACGTGTTTTGACCTACTCATCATCATCAATTTCGGCTTCAACAACAATCCGAAGGGATGGAATTTCAACTTTCACACGGGTATCACTGCTTCAGTGCCATATACCAAAAAATAAGGAGTTGCACCTACTAAAGTGCGAACAGTAGTGTGATAACCCAACAACCCAAAGGAAAACTTTTCATGCCTTTGCTTGGAACCTTGCACAATTTTCTGAAGTATCTTTTTTATGTTTTTGTTGGCTGCTTCGACTGCCCCATTCGCCTTGGGGCGTTATGGGGTAGAATTTCGATGTGTAATCTTAAACTGTTGACATACTTCTTTCATCAGATGACTGTTAAGATTACCACCATTGTCTGTTATGATTACCTTTGGGATTCTGAACTGTCAAATGATATTTGAATGAACAAACTTTGACCACTGCCTTCGTGGTAACCAATTTGAAAGTTTTAGCTTCAACCCACTAAGTGAAATAGTCAATGGCCACCAAAATGAACCTGTCTATTTGATGTCTCAGGCTCAATTGGTCCATTGGCATCCATGTCCCAAGCAATAAAGTGCCACAGTGCAGATATTGTGTGCAACTCAGATGGCGGAGAATGAATCAAATCTCCGTGTACCTGGCATTGATGACATTTGCGCACGAAAATGATGCAGTCTCGCTCCATGGTGAGCCAATAATAACCTACTCGAAAATAGATGACTTTCTCTTTCCTGCAAGTGATGTCATGCTGACCAACACATAATCAAATGAATTATCTAGGACTATAAAATAATGAATCAAAGGTCTCCCAAGTTCCGGCGGGACCAACACGGGTGGATTCGATAAATACTCTTTGATTTTATCGAATGCTTCCTGGCACTCATTAGTCCATTTGACCGCAACGTCCTTCTTTAGCAACTTAAATATGGGCTCACAAGTTGTTGTGAGCTGAGCAATAAACCTGCTGATGTAGTTCAGCCTCCCTATAAAATTTATCACCTCGATTTTGTTCTTTGGCGGTGGTAATTCCTGGATATCATTGATCTTTGGTGGATCCAACTCAATGCCCTGCGAACTGACTATGAATCCTAACAGTTTCCCAGATGGAACATCAAATGCACACTTTGCAGGGTTGAGCTTGAGATGGTACCTGCGGAGCCTCTAGAAAAACTTTGTCAAATCTTTGATCACATCATCCACGTAAACCTCAATCTCCTTGTGTATCATGTTGTGGAATATGGTCTTTATTTCCCTTATGTAAGTTGCCCCAGCATTTTTCAAAATAAATGGCATAACCTAATAATAATATGTTCCCCACGGCATGATGAATTCCATCATTTCCGCATCTTCCTTGTCCATTATGAACTGATGATACCCAGCATAGCAGTCCACAAAAGACTCATTCTCATGCTTGGCATAATTATCAATCAAAATATGGATATTTAGCAGTGGGAAAGGTTCCTTTGAACTTGCTTTGTTGAGGTCAAGGTAATTAACACACATTCTGGTATTACCACCTTTCTTTCGCACATGCACAACATTGGCTAACCACATAGGATACCGCGTGACTCGAATGACCTTTAAATCAAGATGCTTTGTGACTTCTTCTTTAATCTTCACACTCATGTCGGTCTTAAACTTTCTTAATTTTTTCTTGGCGCGAGGGAACACTGGATCAGTTGTCAATTTGTGGACCACCAAATCGGTACTCAATCCTGGCATGTCATCATACGACCATGCAAAAATATCCTTTTATTCAAACAATGCTATGATTATTTCCTCCCTGATTTGGGGTTAAAGATGGACACGTATCTTGGTTTCTCTGACATTATTTGGATCTCCTAAATTGATTGCTTCTGTTTCATTCAGATTAGGCTTGGGTTTTTCTTCAAAATGATTTAGTTCCTTACTAATTTCCTCAAATACCTCATCCTCATCATACTATGTTTCATCATCACACTCTATTTCTTGAATTATTATTTCAGAATTAGATTGACTTTTAAGACTTGGCCGAAGATTCCTCATGCATGTTATGTCATTGAAACCATCATAAAAAAACTGTACAAAGAAGAAAATAAAACAAAATAAGAACTATAATGGGAAAGGGAAATTGCATTTTATTGAAAATAAAGGATAATAGGGTTTGAACATCAAACAAGCGAAAAATAAAAATTTGGGTCACTACCTTGGAATAACCCATATAGAAAGGAAAACAAAACAAACTACCAAAACTCCTTCTGAGTAGGGAGAGGATTAGCCTTCCAATTGTTAAGCATTACATTCGGCTCGACAAACTGTACGTCTGCTTTGCTAGTACATTCTCCAACTTCTACCACGTTCACATCATCAAACAACCTCAGGAGCCTTTCAATTAAATCTTCATCAATGTCAACCACAAGACTTGGCACGGCTGCCACTGGGTGTTTCCTAGCACCGGGCTTGACAAAGGACCTAGAGAGATACGTTATAGGCTTCGGAAGTGCCCACGCCTTCTGTTTCAACCTTTTAGCCCTTTTCACATCTATCACTGTGGGTTTGAATCTAATATCAAACGTACCCAAATTTTCAGGGAGGGACACTAGCTATACAATAACCTGCGAGGATGCACCCAGACATTTACCTGGCACAAAGCCATTTTTCAGCATTTTAGAGGCCACCATGACAGATGCAGAGGCTATCTTTGGAGCTAGAATACATTTCCCTTTTGGAACATTCTCGACCGACACTGTTTCAAAAACTTGATAAACCCAAGGCCCTTTGTCATCTTCGGCCTCAATAAACGGGATAGAGGCATCACTGTGAGCATACAAATTCTCCTCAACATGCACGATGATCTCATGTCTGTCCCGCTCGAACTTGACCATCTGGTGTAAAGAGGGCGTGACTGCTTTGGCGGCATGTATCCAAGGCCAACCCAATAGAAAATTGTAGGAGACAGCCACATCCAGTACCTGGAACTCCATGGTGAATTCTACTGGTCCTATTGTCAATTTAAGCACTATATCACCAACTGAATATTTTCATCCACCGTCAAAACCTAGGATGCATATGCTGTTCTTGTGAATCCTCTCGTCTTCGATTTTTAACTTGTTCAGATTAGAGAGAGTGTAGATGTTTTCACTGGAGACAGTTTCAACTAACAACCTGGCGACCACAGAATTTTCACATTTTACCGTAAGATAGAGAGCTTTGTTGTGTTCAGTACCTTCCACATGCAACTCGTCATCAGAGAAGGTGATCCTCTTCACCTTAAATATTTTTTTGGATATCTTCTCCAGATGGTTCACTATGATTTTGTTGGGGACATGATCTTCGTTTAGAATTTTCATTAGGTCCTGACGATACTCATCTGAATGGATCAACAATGATAGCAAGGAAATCTGAGCGGGCATCTTTATCAACTGCTCCACGATGGAGTAATCTTGTACCTTTATTTTTCTGAAAAGCTCCTCCGCTTCTTCTTCAGTGACAACTTTATTTACTAGAACTGGATTATCTTTGGATGTTTTAGCATTCCTTAACTTTTTCGAGGCAAAGCATCTCCCCGAACGAGTTAATCCCTTGCCTCATTGACTTCTTCTTTCACTTCCTTCCCCTTATAGGTCACTATCACTCATTCGTAGTTCCATGGGATAGCCTAGTGTTGATTACCGACAATTGGGTTACATGCTTGATGATGACAGGGTCCATATGGGCACCCTCTACAGTTATGATAGGCTTATTCACCAACCCCGGTATGATCACCTTTGACTTTTCTTGCTTTGCTACAACTTTTCTCAATTACAACATACGGCTCAACGTTTGTCACGCTCAACTATTTCATTGATCATTCAACCATTAGTTTTTTAACTGGATTGACCTCACTAGACCGAATAATCATAACGAATTACGAAGGCTTTTTGGGCAATCCCTCCTTATGTACTATCTCAATCATGTTGGTTTCATCATGGGTTGGTAATGGGTTCAGATTGATGTTGGGTGCCTCCGGAGTTTGGACCACAATGTTGTTTATGTCGATGAGCTCCTGGATGGCATTTTTCAAGTGCCAGCACTTTTTCGTATCATGTCCCAGAGTACTAGAAAAATATGCACAGCTCAAGGAGTAATCATGATCTTTGGAGGAGGGTTTGGAAATTTTGACTCAATTGGCCTCAGCACATCCAACTGCCTTAATCTCTGGAATAAAATGGTGTAAGGTTCCCCCAATGGGGTGAAAGTTTAATTCCGCTGCAACCTCTAATATCTAAATATTGGTTTGGGCCGGAAACCTGGACCAGTAGGGTTTTGGTAGGCTTGTGGAGGTAGGTAAGAATTTTGTGGAGCTGGGTAAGTGTTTTGTGGGGCTGGACACGCCATTGTAAGTAGGAAGGAGGTTGAGTATATGACTGGGTATGGTGGACATAAATTTGAGGGTCTGGTGATGGAAGTAATGTTGGGATGGATTATATAAGGTTTGGGTGTAGGTTCGGTGGTGGGTTCAAGGCTGGGTATAATGGTGTGACGGGCCCCTCGGTCCAAACCATGTTCCTAAATCAACTGTTGCCACAAATTCTTTCTTTTTCTTTTCAATCACTCCCCTTGTACCATTCTGAATGGCTTGGGTAGTTGCTTTGATGGTCGAGTAGCTCATGATTTTGCTTGATTTAAGCCCTTCTTCTACCATGCCACCCATCTTCACTACCTCGTTGAAATACTTGACTATGGCCGATATCATATGGCCAAAGTAAGTACGTTCCAGATCCTGCAAAAAGTACTCCACCATTTCGTTTTCCTCTATCAGGGGGTTAACTCTTGCCACTTGTTCTCTCCAGCGAAAATCATATTCCCTGAAACTTTCACTAGGCTTCTTCTCAATCTTAGTCAAAGACAAACTATCTGGAACAATCTAGATGTTGTATTGAAAATGACGAGCGAATGTTTGGGCCAAATCATCCCAGGTATACCAACTGCTGTGATCCTGACGAGTGTACCACTCCAATGTTGCGCTACTCAAGCTCTGGATAAAGTATGCCATCAACAACTCATCTTTACTACTGGCTCCTATAATTTTACTAAAGAATCCCCTCAAGTGGGCCATCGGGTCTCCATGCCCATCATATAGGTAAAATTTAGGCATTTTGAATCCCACGGGCAACTGAACATCGGGAAATAGACACAAATCTTTGTAGGCTACGCTCACCTGGCCTCCCAATCACTGCATGTTTCTGAATGATTGTTCCAAGCTTCTTACCTTCCTAAACATCTTCTCCTGCTCAGGGTTTTTAGGTGATTTCTCAGACTCAACAGAGAGGTCAAAACGAGATATGTAGGAATAATGATCTGGGGCCTTGAAAGTAGGCTCTGGGATAGTATTGATTTTCTTGTGTCTGGAATAATGGCTCACTGGAAGATCTATGAAGGCTAGCTGGCGGGGGTGCCACGAAAACAAGGGTGACTTATAGAGGGGGTATGGGATTGGTTTGGATGGTGGTACTTGTGTGGTTTGGGAAGTGGTGCCCCGATAGTGGTGGTAATGGGGAAAGCCCGGTGCATATTACAGAGATGAATCAATAATGGTAGGTTCTTAGGATTAAGCTAATACTGGGATGAAAGCAAGGTTGGTGGGGTATGATAATGGTTGATGCCCTTTCATCCTTGCTTGGTACATCTCTGCCATTTGGTGTTTCAACTTCTATAACTCCTCTATCAGATTAACATCAGAATCTTCTCCCTCCCTAGGTGGATCAATAACAGTTGCATCCACATCTTGGCCAGCCATGATCAACTTGTCTTTAGACCTAGTGTTGTACGGGTGGGTTGCCAGAATGCCGAATAAACTAACCACCTGCTTGTACCTGACGACAATAAGCAAACTTGTTAGCAATTAAGAGCTTAACATATATGCAACCACATATTGGGGATGCAATGCACCTAAGCAGTTAACCATTTCTACTATGCATTTGAATGGCTGCTTGCGTCATCCCAGCTTTCACTATTTTGTAATTTTCTTTCTCTCTTCCCTTTTCATTCCTGCTTTTCTTTGCTTGATTTTGTCTATATTCTTTTATTCTCTCATTTTTCCTCTCTTTTTTTGTCATTATTTCTTTCCACGTTTTCGTATTTTCTCTCCTCTTTTTCTTTTCTATTTCATGGCTGTGATCGACTCCTATAGGGATTGCCTACGTATTATGAGGCCGCATAAATCAGACCAATAGTAGTTCTAGGATAAATGCGAAATAAAACAAAGACATATTTTTTTGATTTTCAAATTTTATAAAATAAAAATTATGGGGTTTTCCCATTACAATGACTTCATGCTATAACCTTAAACATTTTCTAAAACTTAAAACAAGACTCAAAATGGACTAACAGACTCTAAAATAATTTGCAATACAGACTCGAAAGATAAAATCAATAATACATAAGTGCTTCCACTATTTCTCTAGTTGGCCTTGCTGCAAGCCTATGCGCCATATCTTCTTGGAGATGAAACAGGTCATCCTTGATCTGTCGGACAAAAATCAAAACTGAAGCGAAGCACATGGACCGGTTCATGTCTTCGCACTCATTGCACTTTATCACAATGTAGTACGCAATCCTCCTAACCCTCTCCCTGATGATACCCTTCTCTTGTAGCAACCATCCAATCTACTGAGATCTGGCATCCAAAACTTATTCGGCTGTATGATTTTGCTCTTGAAGCTGCTGCCGGTGTTTTTCTAGCTGTGACATCAGGGCATAGCAGTGCTCCTTTTCTGCTTTGAGTCTCTTGCTTGCTTGGAGATTTCGTTCCTAAGGACATTGACCTTTTTGTTTATACCCCCAATCCTTTGTCGTACTTCTCCTTCAGTTGCCGAACGAAACTAGCCCGTCCCTCCACATTCTTAGCTAACATGGCTCAGGCATTGGCTAGTTCAGCTTCAATATTTTGCAAATCATCCTCATATACACGTACTTTTTGCGTAAGACTGTAGATGAGTTTTTCAACTTTTCTACTTCTACCCAGGTTCTCAACTGTTATTCTCGTTTTTTGAAGTTGGGCTCAGAGAGCTTCATTTTCTTGGGTCAACCTTCTTCTTTCACCTTCAGCCTCTTGTTCTTAGAGATCATTATTGAATTCCATGCTTCTCAGCTTCTCTTCCAAGGTCTGAATCGCGGCTTGATATTTTTTCTCCTTTTCTCCCCAGGCCAACCTTTCTTGGATTTTATCATCAAAAGCTTGAACATGAGGTCTCCTGGTAGGCCTATCGGGCTCAGGCTCAGGCTTTGGCTCATTGTTTACAAAAGACCTTTTCTCAAACTATGCAGCATAATTTGGATCCACTTCCCTATTTGCCACATCTGGTACTCGGGTGCCATTTTTTAGATACCGACAACTGTTCCAATCCTGTTGAACTAAGGCTTTAGGCAATGGAGTTTCTAGATGTAGCTCAATGATCTGGGTGGTTAGATCTTCCAGGCACCACCCGATATCTTCCTAACTGCCTTAAGACCCTCTGCGATGCATATGGCAGGACACTTCTCAAACCTATTAGCATTAGGTAACCCTTGGTAGCCGTCATGTATATGGCTTCTATCATCAGGAGCCATCCTATAGTCCACTCAACATGAGTTGCTTTTAGAGTTTTCAAGTGGGAGACCCAGGCTTCAAACCCATCTGGAGCGTTGTAGTCTTTCAACCTTTCCTCATAACTCTTGGTGAAGTTATACGTGCTCGAACCATAGCTTGTGAATTTGGGGTGATATGGGAGATGTTCGATTAACCACATTTGTAGAAGAATATTGCAACCTTCAAAGAACTGATCCCCGACCTTACACAATATTAATGCTCAATAAATGTCTGCATGCACTAACGGAGAAAGTGTATGATCTTTCTTAGTAGCAAGGATTTGTGCAATTCTGGCCATACGGATATCTACTGCCCCTTCCGTATTTGGAAATACCATGATCCCTAAAAATGCCATAATAAAAGCGAACCGACGATGGATTTGCAAGAGGCCCTTATTTTGTTTGTTGTTCAAACCCTTTTCATGCATTTCAAACCCAGCTGAGTGCCCGAACCTGAAGTACAAGAATTAGAAAGAACAACACCCTTTGCTTACATGGGCCAACTTCATCTGTTTACTGATATTCAGGAGGTAAATGAACTTCTGCACAGAAGGGCCCTCGAAATATAATTTGTTGTTTCCTTAAGCCCAGGCCAAACTCAATATACCCCGCCATCTCCTCCAGAGTAGGAGGTGATCTCAAAGTCCAATAAAAAAAAAACATTATAGACAGGGTCCTAAAAAGTTAACAAAGCCTTGATTAGATCTTCCTATGGTTTGATTTCCAAAATGTTTGTATCGGTACCCAACTGCTCTTTCACCCAATCCTGACCATCTTCGTCTAGATCATTCCACCACATACGCAACTGCAGCTGAGCCTATTCTATGACCAACTCTGACGGGTTTTGGACAGTGGTCATTTGTACATGTGGGAGATTAAGGATAGGTTTGACTCTGGTGGACCCTTTTTGTAAAATAGGTTTTCAATTTCTAAAAGAAAAATAACATACCATGACCCCTGCCCAATATTATACTTTAGCAAAAGTGGTCGTTTTTGCAAATGTGGCCCCTTCACAATTTCCAAATAAATTTTGAGGCCGGGGAGAATTATTTTATGGAAAAATGACACTTTACTTACAGACTTGTCCGTTCTTTACAAAAATAACCCTTCGACAACTGAAGATACTCTAAGGCTATCACGACAAGAACGACTTAAGACATAACCGAAGCTAGATTGGCTTATTGTTTTGACCAAAACCCTAAATTACATTTATCTGACCATTTATTTTTTTTTCTTTTTTTCTTCGAAAAATAAGGCCGAACCTTATGTAGGTTTCCTACATATCCCACATCCGATAAGAATCAGACATGCGTAGTTCGATCGATTTTGATACATTTATAAAGGACACAATATTGACTTATTTTGAAACGACTCTTTATTTTTTCCTTTTTTTTGAAAACTTTCGGCAGAGTTTTAGGACATTTCCAAATATCGGGGATTTTTCAGAAACATGCTTTATTTCTTCATTACATCACTCTTGGTTTTTCTTCTGATTTATTTTTCCTTGCCGGTCAGCATGCATGACAAAACAAATGAATGTTTACAGAGCACATAGGATGCATCAAGATGGTCTGTTATTTTTGGTACACCTATCCTAGACGGACCCAACCCCTTTATTGAGTCCCCTAAGTCAAATGCACATGATGCAAACAAACATTCCTATAAGGAATCCGGCATGAGGCTGGGTTTTTCTAGGTTTAAAACCTGGGGTGGTGTTCTAGACCTAGCTTATCCGAGCGGACAACTCAAGCCGAAAAGGGGGCAACATACCAGGAGCACTAAAGTCTACCCGGCCATGTTGCCGGCCTAGTCTCGTTCTACTTGTTATAACTTCTACAGAAAAAGCGGGCCACGCGAACGTGTGCACCAATTTTAGAAGACTTAGAGGGGTGGAATAAGAGGATAGTTATATACAATTCAAATAATATCAAATAGGTAAACAGATAGCAGTCAGCACACAAGGTTCACAAAATACAATAATATTAATAATAAATGAAGCCAAGTAAAATCATATTAACAAGCTCGAATTCTTCAACCCTAAACCAGAAGTTTTGGGTTCTTGTCCCCAGCAGAGTCGCCAGAGCTGTCACACCTCCTTTTACTATCACGAAAGGGGTACAAGGGAGTTTTTTTCCAATTTAAGTGACAATCGAAATGGGATAATTATTTAAGATTAGAGTCTCCACTTGAGATAGTTTATGGTGTCCCAAGTCACCAGTTTAGAATCCCAAATCGAGGAGATTTGACTCTATATTAATGTCAACGAAACACAAAAATCCAGACAAGGAAATCTGTTAATCCGGGAGAAGGTGTTAGGCATTCCTGAGTTTCGTGATTTTAGCACGGTCGCTTTTATCATACTTGCCTTAATTAAATTGTCTAATTACTTATTTTAGAACCTATGTGTATTTTTCCTTTTTTAATTAAGAAATTATCTTGAAACAGGTCATGCGCACATGTACCCATTAGTTAGGCGTGTCAAAAATTATGTCACGCTGACGTGTCCACAATTAGTAACACTTTATTATTATTAAGAATGTTTGGCCGAATTTGTAAAAATGTATACTCTGATTTTGTTCTTAGAATCGTAATTATGTCATGCGAACGTGTACACAACTACGAATATCATTTTTAAAACACTTAACAAGAGGGCCATAAGTGATTTAAATTATGAATGGCACACCTCGGACTATATTAAGAATAATTTTATTATTACGAGGAAATATGGTCAAAGTTGCGCGAATGCATACTCTGCTTTTATTTTTTAGAAAATCGTAACCATGTCACGCAAATGTGTCCACAACTACGACGTATATTAAACGCGCCTAAAGCAACTACGAACATTATCTTTTTAGTATCTGAGTTATAAAATTAATTTGAGGGCCATGAGCGATTTTAATTAAGATGGAATGCCTCAAACTATGTTTAGAGAAACTACACTTAATTAAAATGGTATAGCGATATCCTTGCAAATTTAATGGGCAGCTATAGTTGTAAAAGGGTTTGAAGTGCACGGCTAAGCCTTTGATTATTTAAAAGCCCATTATGGGTTAGACATAGAGCCCGTTTGGATTGACTTGAAAAAAGTGACTTTTAAGCACAAGTGCTTAAAAGCACTTTTTTAAGTACTTGAATTTGTTTTACAAATAAGCAGTTATGTGTTTGGATAGAAGTGCTTAAGCTAAAAAAAAGCTATTGAAATATTTGATAAACAAGTGTTGGTAAGCACCTTTTTCTGTTAAAATGACTGTGATGCCCTAAAGCTGTCAACACTAAAAATAAGCTTAATGATGCATTTTTAATTTTAAATTAACTCAAATACATATTAATTTGTGTATCAATTCAGTTTAAGTTATAATACTAATTAGATAAGATTATTTTAATTAATATAAAGTAATTATTAGGTAAAGCATTATTAATAATTGTAATTAAAAAATATACTTAAACTATATAAACAATCCATATAAATTTACCACAAAGTAAATAAATTAAAGTAAAGTACTTTTAAAAATGGAAGAACCACGTAAAAATTACTTTCTTACCTTTTGCTTTAATTTTTTGTTATGCAAATGAATCAAAACTGGTATCTGGTAGAGTTAGAAAACTTTTGAAGTTGAGAAACAAGTATTTCTAATTAGACTAAAATGCTCTTGAGGTTATGATACAAGTTAGGAAAAAAATGGGAAGAAAAAAAAATGGATTAGAGGTTTTAATAAGAGAGGGTACTTTGGTAATAATAGAAGTGTGGAAGGGATAATAAGGTAAATTATTTGGTCAAACTCAAGTAGCTTTTAAGCCCCAAAAAAATAAGTTGGGATATACCAACTTGTTGCTTTTGACTTGTTTTTAGTTTTTTGGCTTAAAAACACTTGACTTTTTGTATTTGCCAAACACCAAAATAAGCTAAAAAGTGCTTTTAAGCTGGTTTGACCAGCTTTAAGCCAACCGAAACACCCTCTTAACCCAAAGAGTTTATTTAAAACGAAAAACTAGGCTAAAAAAATGAGCCTGGAAAGGCAACCAAGCAGACGTCTGCTTATTTCTAGATGAGCCACAGATCCAGGTCCAATATCACTCAAGGTAGGCTGTTTTCTTCTAAATCCCACGACAATTCACATTTCAAAGATTCAATAAAACCTATTAACATACAAATAAGTGATATGCCAGCCCAAACATCACAGTACTCAGATAGCCAATTTATACACCCTTTAATCAAATTGGTCTACTATATTGCAGGCCACATACATTTGAAACTACTAATAGCTACTGTTGAACTTGCACGTGTAATGATTCTAACGTTATGGACACTCCAGACATTTAGATTGAATATTACAATGGCAACAATGGCTCTTCAACACATCAAGATACTTAAAAGTCAATATCCAAAACAGCGAAATCATGATATGAATTTAACCTTAGACTGAACAACACTACTAACCTAAACAAATTTAAACAAAATCAAACAGGAGATGTTCATTATCTAACCTAAATCCATACTTGTCACGACCCTAACATGGACCCGGTCATTATGGCGCCTCTCGTGAAGATAAGGCCAGCCGACACTTACCCAATTAAGTTCTAATAGCTTAATAAGTCAATAAGTCATTTATAAGGATCAATAATCCAACCTTTAAGCAGTCAACAATACAAATATGCGGAATAACAACCCAACACAGCCCGATACCGGGGTGTCACTTGTCATGAGAATCTATTACAATTGTCTAGTCACACCAAGACCAAAATGGTTAGAAAAATCGCAATAACACATAAGGACGGATAAAGAGGGAGAAAGCAGAGCCGCGATCGCCAGGCAGCTACCTTGCTAACTCCAATAACAATTGTGACCAATGTAAACACGTGATTTTTGACCCTCCCCGAGAATTTTCACATTTTTTAGCATAAATATTTAATGTAGGCCTAATATAACTATTTTAGCTAATTTTGACTATTTTACTGTATTTTGCTACAAAAATGAAAAAATATAAAAAAAAAAGATATATATAAATCTTAGTTTATGTATTTGTCATAAACTTGAAAAATACAAAAATAGTACCTTATTTTTTTATATAATTTCGAAAATTATAAAAAAATAGTGTCATTAATATTTTGTAATCATTTTAAACTTAAAAAAAAATACAAAAAATAATACTTTATATTTTATTTTTATATAAAAAACGAAAATAGTAAAAAAATAGTTTCATTAACATTTTGTAGTTACTTTAATCTTGAAAAAATATATAAATAGTATTGTCTTATTTTATAGTTATTTTGCTTGCGTAGGATTAATTAAATAACTTCGTGTCTTTATTCTCGGTTTCGGGCAAAGAATAATATTCGGGTTTAAACTACCCGATTTTAAGCTTAATTTTCGGACCTAACCCATAATAACCCGAGCCCACCACACGTGGGGACACACGTGGGGAACACGGACAGAACACGAGGCAGACCCATTACTCTTGATCTCTCACGTGGGCATTTTCCAACGGACAAAAACACTACAATACAACATATACATACACATTGAGGACGGACAGAAGAAAAGGGGGAAAAAATGGACAAGAGCTCACGTTTTCAAAGGGGAAAGGAGACTGTTCTCTTTCTGCCTTCATAAGGAAAAAGTCACGTTTTTGGGAGGGGGAGACTGTTGAATATGGCAGAAGTCCCACATCGGTGGGTTAAGTTGTTTGGGGGGGATTTTCCCCCTATAAAAGAAGG
>MU781106.1:5306-20893 GCA_026770625.1 Nicotiana glauca
CATTTGAGAGTGGTATTACAGAGATTGAGGGAGGAGAAACTTTATGCAAAGTTCTCCAAGTGTGAGTTCTGGCTTGGGTCTGTGGCTTTTCTGGGACACGTGGTGTCTAGTGATGGTATTCAAGTCGACCCAAAGAAGATAGAAGCGGTGCAGAGTTGGCCTAGACCGTCCTCAGCCACGGAGATTCGGAGTTTCCTCGGTTTGGAAGGGTATTATCGTCGGTTTGTCTAGGGTTTTTCATCTATTGCTTCGCCCTTAACCAAGTTGACGCAGAAGGGTGCATCATTTGTATGGTCAGACGAATGCGAGGAGAGCTTTTAGACAACTAAAGACAGCTTTGACCACAACTCCAGTGTTAGTGTTACCATCAGCTTCACGTTCTAACACTGTGTATTGTGATGCTTCAAGAATTAGGATCGGATGTCTGTTAATGCAGGAGGGTAGAGTTATTGCATATGCTTCTCGTCAGTTAAAGCCTCATGAGAAGAACTACCCCGTACATGATTTGGAGTTGGTTGCTATAGTTCATGCTTTGAAAATTTGGAGGCACTGCTTATATGGCGTATCTTGTGAGGTATATACCGATCATCGCAACCTTCAACATTTGTTCAAACAGAAGGATCTTAATTTGAGGTAGCGAAGGTGGCTTGAGTTACTCAAGGACTATGACATTACCATTTTGTATCATCCGGGGAAGGCCAATGTAGTGGCCGATTCTTTGAGCCGAAAGGCAGTGAGTATGGGTAGTTTGGCGTACATCCCAGTTGGGGAGAGGCCCTTTGCAGTTGATGTCCAAGCTTTGTCCAATAGGATGGTGGGGCTAGATATTTCGGAGCCTAGTCGGGTGTTGGCTTGTGTGGTATCTCGGTCTTCCTTGTATGACCGCATTAGAGAGCGCCAGTATGATGACCCACATTTTCTTGTCCTTAAGGACAGGGTTCAGCATGATGATTCCAGGGATGTGACTATTGATAGTGATGGTGTGTTGAGGATGCAGGGCCGGATTTGCGTGCCCAATGTGGATGGGCTTCGGGAGTTGATATTGGAGGAGGCCCACAACTCGCGGTATTCTATTCATCCAGGTGCCGCGAAGATGTTTCAGGATTTGAGACATCATTACTAGTGGAGGAGAACGAAGAAGGATATTGTGAGTTATGTAGCTCGGTGCCTCAACTGTTACCAGGTCAAGTATGAGCATCAGAGGCCCGGTGGTGTACTACATCGCATAGATATTCCCGAGTGGAAGTGGGAGAGGATTACTATGGATTTTGTGAGTGGTCTCCCTCGGACAACGAGGAATTCTGATTCGATTTGGGTGATTGTGGATCGACTGACCAAGTTCGCGTACTTCATTCCGGTGTGTACCACCTATTCTTCGGAGCGGTTAGCAGAGATTTTTATCCGGGAGATTGTACGGTTGCATGGGGTCCCAGTTTCCATTATATCAGATAGGGGTACTCAGTTTACTTCCAAGTTTTAGAGGACTTTTCAGCGAAAGTTGGGCACACAGGTAGAGTTGAGCACATCGTTTCATCCTCAGACGGATGGGCAGTCCGAGCGTACCATTTAGATATTGGAGGACATGTTGTGTGCCTGTGTTATTGATTTTGGAGGTTCTTGGGCTGAGTTCTTACCACTTGCAGAGTTTGCTTACAACAACAACTATCAATCCAGCATTCAGATGGCGCCATATAAGGCCTTATATGGGAGACGGTGTAGATCTCCGGTTGGTTGGTTTGAGCCCGGCGAGGCTAGGTTGTTGGGGACAGAGTTGGTCCAGGATGCCTTAGATAAGGTGAAAGTGATCCAGGAGAGACTTCGTATAGCTCAGTCACATCAGAAGAGTTATGCGGACCGGAAGGTTTGAGATGTATCCTATATGGTGGAAGAGAAGGTCTTGCTAATTTCCGTATGAAGGGCGTTATGAGATTTGGAAAGAAAGGGAAGTTAAGTCCACGGTTTATTGGTCCTTTTGAGATACTTAGGAGGATTGGGGAGGTGGCCTATATGCTTGCTTTGCCACCCAGCCTATCGGGAGTTCACCCGGTATTTTATGTATCTATACTCCGGAAGTATGTTGGGGACCCATCTCATGTGTTGGACTTCAGTACAGTACAGTTGGATGATGATTTGACCTATGATGTGGAGCCAATGGCTATTTTGGGTCGTCAGGTTCGGAGATTGAGGTCAAAGGATATAGCTTCGGTGAAGGTGCAGTGGAGAGGTTGGCCTGTGGAAGAGGCTACTTGGGAGACCGAGCGGGAGATACAGAGCAGATATCCTCACTTGTTTGAGACTCCAGGTATGTTTCTTGACCCTTTCGAGGACGAGCGTTTGTTTTAGTTGGGGAGGATGTGACAACCTGACTCGTGGTCACGTGATTCACTGCCCCATTTCCCTCATATTATGTTTCTCTATGTTCCAATATCAGCATTTGAGTTGATCGGGTAGAATTGGATTGGTTTTAGTTGGAAATGAGGCACTTAGCCTCTTAGAGGGGAGTTTGTTTTGGAAAATTCAATTGGAAGTTGACTATATAGTTAGAGGGCTCGGATGTGAATTCTGGTGATTCGGTTAGATTCGGGGGATGATTTGTGACTTAGGAGTGCGATCGGAATTGAATTTGGAGGCCCGGTGTAGAATTAGGCTTGAATTGGCGAAGTTTGAATTTTGGCGAACTCCGGTTGGTAGGTGAGATTTTGATCCGGGGCTCGGAATGGAATTACGAGAGTTGTTGTTTCTTCGTTAGGTGATTTTGGATATGTGTGCAAAATTTCAAGTCATTCGGACGTCGTTTGGTCGGGTTTTTGATCAAATGCGAGTTTCGGAAGTTTTGGTTGAACTTAGGCTTTGATTTGAGGAAATTTGATGATTTTGATGTTAACTATAGTGTTTTGACGGTTCGAGCAAGTTTGAGTAAGGTATTGGGTCACATCTGTGTTTTTGGTTGAGGTCCCTAGGGCCTCGGGGTGAATTCGAGTGGTTAAACGAGAGTTTTCGAAGTATGTTGCAGATCAGATTTTTGCTGTCATCTGGTATTTCCGCTTATGCGGAAATTGAGCACAGAAGCGGTTGCGCAGAAGCGGGTAAGTGATCACAGAAGCGGTCGTTGGCTGGCTAGGGAAGTTCCGCAGAAGCGGATATACGGACCGTAGAAGCGGTCTCGCATTTGTGATTGGTTGACCGCAGAAGCGGTCCTCGGTCAAAATCGAAGAACCGTAGAAGCGGATAAAGAACCGCAAAAGCGGTGTCGCAGAAGTGACGAAGGCATCGCAGAAGCGAAAACTGCTGTTCAGAGGGTATTAATTTCATCTTCGCGAATTTTAGATAGAACTCAACATTTTCATTAGATTTTGGGCGATTTTGAAGAGGGTTTCGAGGGCTATCATTAGGTATGGATTCTTGGACTTAGATTATGATATTATTGTGCATGAACATGGATCAACACTGAAAATACAAGGAATTTAAGGTTTAAAATGGAGGTTAGGGCTTGAAACCTAAGAGGGGTTTAAACTAGGGATTTGAGAGAACATTTGGACTCCGATTCTTGTGAATTTTATATGTACGGACTCGTGGCGAGACGTGAAATCCAGTGATGTGAATTTCGTAATTTTTCGAGAAGTGGGCCCTGGGCTCGGGTTTCGCCAACTTCGTGATTTTTGGTATTTTTCGAATTCTTTTGATTGGGTGATGTTTCTTTAGCCTATTGTAATGTATTCATTATGGTTTTGGCCAGATTCGATGTGCGAGGAGGTCGATTCGAGAGGAAAAGGCTTAGCGGACTAGTGTTGTGGCCGGTTTGAGGTGAGTAATAGATGTAGATGATGTCATGAGGGTTTGAAACCCCGGTATATCACACTGTGGCGCTATATTGAGGCGAGACGCGTACTCTACGGTGAGTGCAGGGTCATTTGTGATTGGGGACTATGGTTTAGTCTGTCCGAGTAATGTTCATAATATGTTATTGACTAGAAATTGATTGGTAAAAATCCTACTTGAATTGCTATGAGCATATTTGGGTTGTGTGCCAATTATTTGGATCCCTTAGGGATTATTATCACTGTTTCCATGATGCTTAGTATGTTTTCATGACATCAGTCCTGAGTTAAACACTGTCTCGAAATGATTAGTAACTTTTTAAAGTTTTAAACACTTAATCTATAATTCCTAATAATTGGAACTGAAAATGATAAACTTGACTGTGCCTGTGTGGCTTACATGCATATATCTGGACTGAGTGTGGATCGGCTGCACACCGCAGCGAATGATACGATGATATTGCACTTGGGCTGTAGGAGCCCCTCCGGAGTCTGAACCCCCACAGTGAACGCGGGTACCCAAATGGATCGGGCTGCGCGCCGCAGCGGTCATGTGCATTGCATTCATGCATCGATATCTATCTGTTTACCCGACATTGCTTGTTGTTGTTCCACCGTTAAATATGTTGAATTATTGTTTATAGCTTTGCATTGTAATATCTTGGGATTTCTCACTTTCAGCCATTATATATGTCTATTACCACTGTGTTGGAAGTACTCACTTTACTCCCTGTACCATGTGTGCAGATTCAGGTATTCCGGGAGCTTAGCCGAGTTGTTTGCTGCTTCCAGAGCTTTCAGGAGTTGTCGAGGTAGCTGTCTGACGTCCGCAGGACCCGACTCCTCCCCTTATCCCTTTTATCTTTCCGCATTTTAGAACTCTGTATTACATGAGAATTTCCTACTCTGTTATCTTAGAGTCTCTAGACTCATGACCCCGGGTCTTTGGGATATGTTGGTTATGTCAGTGTTTCATATTATTTCTATTTAAATTATTCGGTTAATAGACTTGGCAAACTGCTAATTCCATGTTGTCACTCGGTAATGGGATTTGTGATTGGGTTGTGAGTATTGATTGGTCGAGCTTGCCTAGCAATTGTGTTGGGCGCCATCACGACCGGGATTCGGGTCATGACGTGAGGAAGGATCATCAGCGAGCTCAACTGGAACAACATCGTCAACAGAAGCGGGTTGATCTTCAATCGCAGCAATTGGAGCATCAACAGACGAGGTCTCAGCTTGGCTTGCAACAATGGGCATGGTTGAGCTTGAAGAAGGTGTGGTATCTGAAGTAATTTCAGCATTTATGGGGACTTCAACTGCGTGAGTTTTAATCACGGGAGCTTCACTTACGGGAGCTTCAACTTCTAGAGCTTCAGCTTTGGGAACTTTAATCACAGGTGAAGGGAAGTCCAGTGGTTGTTGAGCTTTTTCAATGGTCTCCATAACTTTAGATAGCTCTGACTCCAAATTGAAGTTTTCTTGGCTAGATTCGATCAAAGCATCACGACGAGAGTTCAGAAAAGCCCATCTTACATGAACTGCAATCTTATCTTCAAGTAGCTCATAATCTCTTTCCCAAGTAGAAATTTCATTCTTGAGTCTTTCATTTTCATCCAAGGCTGAGTTGTAAGAGGCTTGAAGAGAGGCATGAGATTTTTCTAAGGCATGTACCTTACCCTCAGAAGTTCGCAGATCTTCTTGTTTCTGAGTCAAACTCTGCATCAGATCTCCTGCATAAACTCTTTTTGACTTAAAAGATCTTTCAACTCTCTAATCTCTGCACTTGCCTTAGATAATTGCTCTGAGAAAGAAGACTCGAGGCACTCTTTTTCTCTCTCTGCTTGACTTGAAGAAGCCTTGGCAATCGCAAGCTCTGAAGATAATGCTCTTACCTGCTACTCCCAGTTATTCTTGTTTTCTTGCAAATCCTATATGGTAATTTGTGCACTATCAAATTAATCCTTCCAATTAGCTGCTTCCAACTGAAAGTCACGAGCTATCCTCTCTGAATCAAGAACAGCCTTTTCAGAGTCATGTGCCACCTTTTCTAATAGAGGAACTCTGTACCAATGAGATTGGCCTGAAAATGATAAGGGAGGAAAATAAGAATTCTAAAAAAGAAATTTTCTTGCAAAGTAAAGGAAGAAGTAAAATACCTTCAAGGTAGCATGAACTATGTCGTTCATCAAAGTCAGACATGTATGGTTATTCATTTTTTCTTTCTCAATTGGGCCAATTAAGGGCTCAAGCCAAATATCTGCCTGACCATATTTCCTCAAAAGGCCATTGTTAGCAGGAACTTCGATAGTCACGCTCCTCATAGCAATGCTTCTACTCAAAGAACCCACTTCTGTACGATGGGTTGTAGAAGGAGGAACTACCAAAGGAGGAGTAGTAGAAGAAGTAAAAACAGCAGAGAGAGGTACAGAAGCAGATGTAGCAGGTAAGGAAGGGATCAAAGGCATAGTAGGAGAAGGGAAAGAAGTAATTGAAGATATGGGAGTTGAAGACAGGGGAGGCTCATCTAAAATAGTACCTAACTCACCACTCTCGAAACTACTAACGAAAAGCTGGTGAATAGAGTCACGAGTGTCACTAGGGGTAGCAACGTCATCATCAGAGACGAGATGAATAAGCTCGGTAGGAGAAAGATGACGAGAAACTTCAGCTTCGTCAGAGACGATACGTCTCCTAACTCTTGGCCTTGTCATCAAGGAACCACCCTCAGCTTCTTCCTCGGAGTCATGCTCTTCGATGGTTTTTCTTTTCAGGAGTATATCCTGAGCTCTTTCTAAAAAAAATTGAGTTCCTGAAGAGGAATGAGAGGATACAACTGCTTCAGCAGTAACACCTCGAATAGCAAATCCTGACAAAAATAAGGATGAAAGTTAAAGCAATAAAGGGAAATTTTTTATTTCCATACGAGAAAAACAGAAACTCTTACCGTGAGTCTTTACTTTCCAACCATGATGATTGGAAATAAATTTTCAAGACCTAGCCTCCATAGGCGCAATCTTCAACAATTTATCTACCTAACCACAAAAATTGGGAACGTTCTCCACAACTCCCATGGTTGCTAAAAACCAAAAAACAAACAAAGTTGAAGGAATTGATAAACTCGAAAAGAAAATGTACGAGAATGGTGAGAGACTTACGTGCAAAGTTCCACTTCTCAGGGAAGGGGACGTTTTGTTCATCCACTAAACCAACTGTGGGGGCAGCAACAAATCGGGCATACCAGCCATGATCCTTATCATCTTCTGGGCTCACAAAACCCTCTTACTCCTAGCCACTAAGGTAAAAACACCATTGCGAAAAAGTCTAGGGGAGTAGAGATGAATTAGGTGAGGGAAGGTGAAATTAACATCTGCCAAATTGGCCAGATGTCTTAAACAAGCAACAACCCTCCATACCAGCGGGCCAATCTATGCTAAACAGACTTTGAAGAAACGACAGAAATCGAGAATCATTGTATCAATAGCCGGTTTAAAACTAAGAGTAAAAGGGTATGTGTAAACAAAAGAAAGCCCAGTCATATAGGAAGTAATTCTTTGATTTGGATTGGGGATTACAATGGGGAAATCGTTACTCCAGTGACAATCTTTGCGGACTATGGGAGCTAAAATCTCTATAATCAAAGTGGGGTAAGCGTCGGCACGATCTAGACCAGAAACTTGACTTTTAAGTGATTGTCTATCATGGTGAAAAGATAAGTCGTTAGGGACTATTTCTTCTACCAAGGGTTCCTGTAATGGTTCAGAGGCTTCCTTGCCATTAGAAGATGATTTTTTGGTAAAAGAACCTCTAGTTCTAGAAGAAGAACCACGGGTAGGAGAAGGCATGGCAGAATCACCACCACGAGAGGATCCTAAGCTACAGAGTCTCCCACCCCTTCTATGTCTAACAAGGGCGTTGAGAAAATTGTCTAAAATAGGGACTCTCCTAGGGTTAGGGTTCGAAGAAGACATAAGGAGGAAGAAGAAGTAAGCAGAGATTTGCACAATTCAAATGTTCGAAAAAGTTTTATGTGGTAAGAGGTAGAAGGTAAAATTGTATTTATACTAATGGGTAACCGTCAAAAGGAAAAATGCAGTAATGGAAGGGTCACAATAATGGTAACTGGTACTTCATGAACTGTGTAACCAATAAGGAGACGACACGTGTCTAATGAATTAAATAGAAGTGATAATTGAAACGTCAACTCTGTCAGAGTATTAATGGTGACAAAAACTCTCTTTTAATGAATTCCACTTCCCAAATATTCAAACTGATGAATAAATGGAAAGTGGGGGAACTATCTGTATTGGGGAAAATTGTATTTATATGTATATGGTGACGTGTCATGATACGTAGACTGGTCAAATAATTAAGGTTGGTTAATAGGTACGGGAAACAGCAGATACGAGCAAGTTAAATAGAAGAGGCACGAGCCGTCATATAAGCAATTCACGCTCGTACCTGTTCGAGACATTTAAAGCTTAAAGACCGTGAAGAATCAAATGAAAAAATCTGACAGCAAATAAGAGCCCAGATACAGCATTTAATGAGTATTAAATGCTAGAAACGTTAAAGAATATGTATTTAATGTGTATGATTGCATAGCGTAATATTTAAAGTCATTAATTGCTCGTAATTACCTTATTATGAAAAAGGTAAGGATCGTATCCCCCAAAAGACTATAAAAGCGAAAGAAACAAACAATTGTAGACATAAGACACTATTGGAATATACTCTGATTTACTATCTTTCATACCTTACTATTCTCAAATTTCTTTCTTTATATACTTTTCCGATTATCAGTAACACGTATTCTTCTAAATTCTAAGCTTTGACTAAAAATCTATTTTTTGGTTAAACAACTGGAGCTTTGAGGATATTCAACTCATTGTTCTGGACTGTTCATGGCTGTTTGTTTTGTAGTGATGAAGAACCCAGCTAATCTGGCCAAACATCTAGCAAATCCCAAAGTTGCTCCTATTATTGCAAAGATGATGAGCAAATTTGCTGGACCAAAGTGAGAGTTTTCTGTCTTTGGTTGTAAACTTGTATCGTCAAGCAGGTGCACGAAGTCATGCCCCAAATATATATCTCCAAGTATATATTTAAATGTCATGCATCTGTTAGATCGATTGAGTTGATCAACTTCAATAGATTACTTGGTATAGGCAGCTACCTTATACTTCTGAAGCCGAATGGGATTTATGCAATGTGAACACTTTATCATATGGTTTAGATTTGTTCTTTTTTCGCGTTGTTATTGTTTTTGATGCAGTAATATTTGGTTATGATTAATTGTTCCATAGCTTCCATGGTTAAATATTCCATACAATTGCAACAACAATGAGATATTCCGTTTGTTAAGGTGTTCACTATCACAAGTTTCTGGTATCCGGGCTAGTTTGCGAGTATGTCAACTAATTTAACGGGATGCCTGCTATCTCTCATCGACAAAATCATAATATACTTTCTTTGACTAACAAATTGTAAGAGTAGATAAAGACTCACCATCCAACACTTAACAAAAGTTAGAACACTATCTACCAAAAATTCAAAAGCAACTACCTGCTAATGACCTTACATTTTTCTTTGTTACGACTTATGGCCGTAGGGTAGAATTAAATTATTTTTAAATATATAAACTGTTTAATCCTTGATGAAATTCGTGGCTCCAACACAATCTTAAAGAACTTTCACGTTTGAACCAAGTAGCATAACTCAACTGAAAAGAGTCAATTGAGATTCAAGATTCTAAATTAACCTCTCGAAATATTTCAAGATCTGCTACAAAAATGGTTCCAAGTATCCTGTATTTACACAAAGTGCGTGATACTGTAATGATTGAAACTATAAGCTTCTGACATTTACAAGTTTCTTCTTATGATTTTCTTTTAATAATCGTGGTGTCTGGACAAGCTTGTGCGTATCTCAACTAATTTCATGAGGTACTTGTTATCTCTCATAAGTAACACGGTAATTC
The DNA here is from genome assembly GCA_026770625.1 of Nicotiana glauca. Classification (NCBI taxonomy): domain Eukaryota; kingdom Viridiplantae; phylum Streptophyta; class Magnoliopsida; order Solanales; family Solanaceae; genus Nicotiana; species Nicotiana glauca. Next base: position 15,105 of record MU781106.1, read on the forward strand.
TATCTTACAAAAACTTGGATAGGAGTTTCTGGAAGATTTGTAGCCGTATCCTATTTTTATGCCACCTTTTAACCTATATCCTGTTTTTAAAAACTATTGATTTCGTAACCAACTAACAAAAATTCCGTAATAATATGACCATTATACCCCTTCCAAAACATATAAAAGTTCGTCTCTCCTCCGTATTTCTAGATTCAAATTCCAGATCTCCTCCGTATCTCCTTCATCAGTCCGTCTCTCTAGAGATCGCGTCTCGCATTCAAATTCCATATTCAAATTCAAATTCAAATTCAAATACATTGTAAGTATTTTTTGAATTATATGTTTTCTGATTTGTTTGAGAAACTTCACTGATATGCTGAATTTGCAAGTCTAAATCTGTTTGACGATGAATTCTAACATTCTAAGCTGAAGTTATTTAGTTAACGAGCTGGCAAATAACACAACGAAGAAGAAATTATATTAAAATATTATATGATTATTGTAAAACTTCGGCATAGTTGCTGAAGTTTTTTTGTTAATAATTGAAAGCTGAAGTTTTCCTCGTACACTGAGTAAAAAACAATAAAACATAACTTAAAATTTCATACTGCATCAAAAAACTTCGGCATAGTTGCTTAAGTTTTTTAGTAATTACTTAAAAACTTCAGCAGGCGGAGCTCAAGTTTTCCTCCTACACTGGCTAAATTAAAACTTCATATTGCATCAAAAAACTTCGGCCTAGGTGCTGAAATTTTTTAGTTATTGTTTAAAAATTTCAGCAAGAGGAGCTGGAGTTTTTCTCCTACACTGGCTAAATTAAAATATTTTCTTGCTTAAAAAATCTTCGGCCTAGGTGCTGAAGTTTTTTAGTTATTATTTAAAAACTTCAGCAGGAGGAGTTGAAGTTTTCCTCCTACACTGGCTAAATTAAAAAATCGTATTACACTAAAAACTTCGGCCTAGGTGCTGAAGTTTTTTAGTTATTGTTTAAAAACTTCAGCAGGAAGAGTTGCAGTTTGCTCCTTCACTGGCTAAATTAAAATTTCATATTGCATCAAAAAACTTTGGCCTAGGTTCAGAATTTTTTTAGTTATTATTTAAAAACTTCAGCAGGAGGAGCTGAAGTTTTCCTTCTACACTGGCTAAATTAAAAAATCGTATTACACCAAAAACTTCGGGCTAGGTGCTGAAGTTTTTTAGTTATTATTTAAAAACTTCAGCAGGAGGAGCTGAAGTTTTGTTCCTGCACTGGCTAAATTAAAATTTCATATTGCATCAAAAAACTTCGGTCTAGGTGCTGAAGTTTTTTAGTTATTATTTAAAAACTTCAGCAGGAGGACCTGAAGTTTTGCTCCTACACTAGCTAAATTAAAAAATCATATTACACCAAAAACTTCGGGCTAGGTGCTAAAGTTTTTTAGTTATTTAAAAAACTTCAGCAGGAAGAGCTGAAGTTTTTTAGTTAATATTTAAGACTTAAGTAAGAAAAAACTAATTAACATAAACATAACATTAGAAAAAACGCAAAAAAAAAAAAAAAAAAAATTGCGAAAAAAACTTAACATTTCATTAAATATTAAAATCATAAATTAACATAGATAACAAAATAGCAAAAATAACAAAAAGAAAAACTAATCGTCCATATTATCATCATCATCGTCGTCGTCATTCTCACTACCAGATGGACGAGCATCTTCATCAGCAAGATTATCAAATCTTGCATACATCATAAGCGTATCGACCTTGTGGTTGATTTCTTCGAGCTCCCTGTCATATTTGTCTATCAACTCATCTAGTTTTAATTCAGATGCCTCCATAATATCTTGCTTCAGCTCTTCTACTATTTTCCTGATGACATCATTCATTTTTCTTCTTTTTTGTATTTTATGTATGCTAGAATATATTTGTTTGAGTGAATAAACTCTCAAAGTATAGCGTGCTTTTATAGGGAAAAAATATTGTGCATGGTATATGAAAAGGCAAAGAGGAATTTTAAACGTTGTCTAAAGAAAAGTGTGAATGAATGTGATAGGAATGTAATTATTAGACTAACTGTCACACCTCCTTTTGGCACTGCCGCGTCCCGCGAAGGGCGCGGTACAGGGAGTTTTTCCTATTAAAGGACAATCGAAACGGGAGTCGTTTAATAAGATTCAGAGTCGCCACTTGGGAGATTAATGGTGTCCCAAGTCACCGGTTGAATCCCAAATCGAGGAAAAGATTGACTCTGTATTACAGTCCGCGAACCAGAAATCCGGATAAGGAATTCTGTTAACCCGAGAGAAGGTGTTAGGCATTCCCGAGTTCCGTGGTTCTAGCACGGTCGCTCAACTGTCATATTTGGCTTACCTATCTGATTTTATAACATGCTTTAACTTATGTGCAAACTTTAACTTTTAACCGTTTTTAATATTATTATTATTATTTTAACAAAAAATTGCAATGTCGTGAAAACTTGTTTCGGACCACACCGTACCTGTACGCCTGTAGCCTTTAACACATCTCGACTTCGTTGAGACTTGGATTTTGGTCACATAAATGTGCACCTGAGTTTAAGAAAAATAAATTATTAAAGGCACGCCTAAAGCGACTAGCGTATCGTTATTTTGAGAAGGCCGTAAAGTTAACTAAACGGCCTGTCCCGAAATCTAAGCATTTAAAATAACAAACTACTGAGGGCCCCGCAATTTGCGTGTTATTTGGCGAGGCTCGTCTCATTTATTATTTAAAGGCTAATAAACCGCTTTTAGTATTTATTATTTTAAAAGAGAATTGCAACGTCGTGAAAATACATCTCAAACCACGTCACAATCAATGTACCCGTGATTATCGATGCATTTCGGCTCCGTTGAGATTTGGATTTGGGTCACATAAATGTGCACCCGAGTTTAAGAAGGCAATGTTATTAAAATACGTGCCTAAAGAGTCTAACGCATTATTATCTTGGGAAGGTCGTACAATTCAATAAACGGTTCATCCCGAAGTCTAAATATTTTAATATATACATTTATGAGAGCCCCGCAATTTATTCATTTTTATTTGGCGAGGCTCATCTCATTTGTTTTAAAGGATGTCCTAAAGTAATCTGTAGTTTTCTATTTTGGTTTGTCCCTAAATATAGTAAAAGAAAGAGACCTAATTTAATTACCATGCCAAAGTATCGCTATTTAAAATAGGTATTGAATTTAAACGAGACATTCTCCCCGGGCCTTTGCGCCTGGTGCTCAAATCCAGAACCGAAATTTAAGTTGAAACAAGAATTTACTGTCAATCACGGAACTATTATTGACCTTATTACACCAACTTGTTCCAACCGAATCAACTAATTGGTACCATATGCAGTTTGTTGTAGATACTCCAATTCATTTTTAGAGGCAAGTAATGCGCATTTATAATGACGAACTCATAATCATACTTAGATAGGCCAGCTAACTTTCATTTTTACCGAGATTTCGAGCATTTTTAATACTATCCAACACAATCCTGTTTAATTACTAATGGGAAATGAGAAGTAGCCATTCGAAGTCCATCTCTTTTCCGAGTCACTTGTTAACAAATTGAGGAATCAATTAAGGCTAACATGGACCTATTCGATTTAATTCACAACCAATATTCAACTACTAAAGCTCATCCCTATTTTTTAAAAGACACAAAGATATACCTATGGGTTCAAACAAGCACTCCTACGCTCGACAGTCCTCCGTTCTAATACACACCATTACAAATTAAGTGTTCAACAAATCCCAAGCATTTAAGAAAAACAGTCCTGATTACAACTAAATTAGTACAGTCAATTATAGAAGGAAATGTGGCAATTACCAAAGCTTCCAACAAGATTAAGCTCTCATTTCATTTTTTTTCACTGGATATGCTACATGGGAATGTTCAACAAATTGATTGTACTGAACACAACAAATTGACTGTAAGAAAACATGGCATACACTTAATTTGAAACAGTCCCGATTACAACTAAATCAGTACAGTCAATTATAGAAGAAAATATGGCAATTACTAAAACTTCCAACGAGATTAAGCTCTTATTTCAATCTGTTTTCAACTGGATATGCTACACAGAAACAGGCTCAAAGATGCATACCTGGAAAATTAAAATAATGAGGAGAATGAGGAGTCAGTTGTAGCAGTAACACGGCAATAACAAACAGAAGCAGCAGATAGCACCAGCAACAGATCAAAACCAGTAAAATCCCAGCAGCGACAAGAATGGAAAGAAAATAGCAATCCAGAAATGACCCAGGAGCAAATATCAATGGCTTTCAACACCCCAATGAAGCAGGGAAACCAACAAACAGCTTGAGAAGACCAGTTTGGACTCAAAAATAAACAGCACACTCAGGATTGCTAACAGCACCGCACTCAAAACAAGACTAACTCCTACTAGGCTCCAAAACTATTTGAAATCCAATGGGAAAGCAGAAATCCAGCAGGCACGAATTTGACCAAACCAAGTGGTATTGATGTTTGGTTCAAACAGAATAAATCCAACCTATGAACTGAAAAAGAACACAGAAGGAAATCCAAAACCGATGGAGTAATTTCCTCCTCTTCTTAAGTTCCCTTCCTCTATGAGTGAATCCCCGGGGTATGCATTCTGTTTTCAGGATGTATATCGCAATGTCTGGATGTTCTTTCGAAAATGTATCTCAACCCTTTTTATCCTCTTTTCAATCTGTTCTCCCCCTTTTCCTAATGCCAGCATCTATTCTTTTATCTCCAGCTAACACCCTTCAGCCTATTTAAAATGTTTTAAAAATTGAACAGCACCCATCTTATTCCCTGTTTTCCCCACTTAAAATTGTCTAAGTGTGGGTTCTATTAATTAAATATTCCTGATGCCCAGACATGGCCAAGTGCCCTGCTGTAACAGCAGATTCCATTACCCTGTTTCATATGCAGGACAGTTGGAATCTTAAGGTGCTAATTTCTGATTACCCACTAATGCTAACAGCTAATCCAATCCAAATCCTAATTTAAATTCACAACCGTTCAAGATTTTGATCCCACAGTGGGATTAATCTATGCCTGGACCTCATTGTCCCTTTGTTATAACAAACAGACCAATGTGACTAATCGACGACGTTCGTTTAATCGATTATAACACATATAATTGATAACAAAAATTGCCCTATGAATCAGTGATTTATAGTTTTCAGGCAGAATCACGAAGATACGAAACCAATTATTCGATGACGCTAATCGAAGCGAATATGTATCTTATGGCACATATACTCAAATAATCAAACAGAAACAAAGCGACCAAAAAAGGTCTTTGAAGATGGACAGAAAATTTAGCCAAAATCGAAAAAGATAAAAATAATCACACAACTAACCAACAAATATAAAGTTAGGTACAGCTAGAATAAAGAAAAGAAAATACCTTGAGAAAGCTCAGAAATCCGAAGAGACTCTGGACCAACTCTTACTTGAACATTTTGAGGCCAAACGGACCTTAATCGGGGTGTTCTCAGTCGAGAACACCTAGATTAAGGTCTGTTAGACCTCAAACTCCTATCGAATTCAAACGGAAGCCCCCTTTCGGATTTTTATGGTTCATACGGACATTTTTAAAGCTCAGTGCTTTATGTTTAGATTCGAACCGAACCAAGGGTCGTTTGGGTATGATGGAGGTCAGGAGGTGCTAGGGTGCGAGTTTGGGCTTGACTGGGATTAGTTTCGATTTTGTTCGAATCTTCAAATGAAGATTCGAGACGAAGCAGGTTGATTCGAAGTAAACGGATAAGGTATTCGTGTTCAGGATGGCTAGGTGGTCAAAGGGTGTTAGTTTGGGT
>MDKF010940221.1:0-42987 GCA_026770625.1 Nicotiana glauca
GCTTAATACTTGGGTTTTATTTGCAACGTCCGCAGAATCCTATTTAGAGGATATACTTTGGGCGTGATCAGGTAGCTATACTAGTTATAAGAAAATAAAAAGAGACAAGGAAAGCTGTATCTAAAATCATTTTCAAACAAGGCTGCTAGTTGCCTGTCTTTGTCGCAATAAACAAATCAACATTGTATTTGACTATTTGTATATAGTACTAGGTTACTCCGCCTGTGAGAGTTTGGATTAAAATGGATGGTCCCAAATTTGCGGTAGTTACTTAATGCAAGTGGTGAAATAAATGAATTAAGATAAATATAAAAATGTTACATGATAGATAGCTTTTATATTATTTGTAATTATCCATTTATGTAGTTATCTTGTAGAATTATATTACAACTTGTACTCTCGTATATGTATAAATACATGATTATGTGGTCAAGCTGGCCATCATACACTTAATTCCATCTTGGTATAAAGAGCCATAAAGACCCATATCAATGGTCTCAGAAATTTCCTCTTCCTCCACCACCCAAACAACCATGACTCAATCTTCACTTGGTCTTCCCATTCCCCCTCCAACCGTTTCTAATAGCAAAGGTTTTGTCTGTTGAATTAACATACATCAATTATCTTGCTTGGAAGAAAGTTTTTCTTACTGTTCTTAAAAGTCACAATCTTATCCTTAGATGGAACTGTACCATGCCCCTCACAAGATCATGACTCATGAGAATTATAAGTTACGGATTCAGTGTGATACTATCGCAATTAGTTGGATTAATGCAACACTTTCTCCAGCAGTTCTTGACACTCTTCTTAACTATGGTTGTGAGACATCTATAGAAGCTTGGGATACACTTGCCTCCCTCTACCTTGACCAATTAAGTTTACTCTTCTTCAATCTATTTGAAGTCCAAGTTCCAAAACATCAAGAAAGATTCTCTATCCATGGAGGATTATTTACAACAAATTCATTCTATTGCCTGCTTTCTTCGAGCAATTGAAAAACATGTATCTGACGATGACTTAGTTACTCAAGCACTGCAAGGATTGCCTCCCTCTTATCGCACTTTTGTTTCTGGCCTAAATGCTAATGGTACTCTTCCTTCATTCATTGCATTGCGACCATTATTGCTCACTGAAGAAGCCTATATTAAGGCAATCACTCCAGATGAATCAAACTCACAAACGACTTTGAAAGCATCGACTCAGGCTAAAGGTTCATATGATGCTCCCTTTCCGTATCAAAGTTCATATTCTAGAGGACAAAATAATGGTCGTGGGCGAGGTAGGACCAATAGAGGCTACAATATTAGGGGTCGTGGGCAAAGTAACCAGCATTCTCCTCGCTCTTTTTCTCTTCAATGGCCTGGTTTTCAATTATCCTTTCGCCATCCCTCACTTATGGCTGGGGTATTGGGACGTCCCCCATTTAATCCCTCTAATCTGTGCCAAATATGCTTTCATTTTAATCATGCTGCGCTTGAATGCAAAAATAAATTTAATCATTCTTATGTTTCTAATGTGCCACCTAAGTCTTTTGCAGCCATGAGCCTAGAAGAAGTTCGTCTTACTACTTGATATACGAACTTTGGAGCTTTAGCCCATATGACCCATGATCCCATTTTTTTATCGTCTGCTTCCTCCTACACCGGATCATATCAAGTCATGGTTGATAATGGCAATCTCTTTCCTATTCTTTCTACTGGCACTTCAACTATTCCTACATCTTCTAGGCCTCTACTTTTACACAATGTTCTATATGTCCTTGTATGGGGTCGAATTTGACCTACCACTTCCCTTGGCGAACACGACCGATCGCAAGCATATTAGTCCCGTATGAAGGGCGGCCTGTGGGCGAAGCAGGGACGACCTTATGACCGTGTTGGTCCTTAGACAGTATATAACTTATTTATGTCTTTAAAACATTTGAGATAAAGGCCCTTCCCTATATAAAAGGGGGGAGGGGAGGAAAGCCGTGTAAGGAGATCGGACTATTAATGATAATACAATCTCTCTCTCTCTCTAACATCACATTGTTCTCTCATCTCTCTAGAATTTCAATTCTCATATCTCTAATATTACTATCTTTTCCTATTTTACTAACAGTTATCATCATCTCTTAGACCGATTACAAAGTTCATCCTAGAGTCTATTATTTTTGATTACGATTTACCTCTTCAACTATATTGATTGAATTGCTCGAAAAATATTGTTCAACTTCTTAGTCAAATAATTTGGCGTCATCTGTGGGGATTTCGGTAATCGAAATCATAGTTCACGTCTAGGATATCAAGAACAACGATCTCTATACTTCAAACTTCGTAGAGCTAACAAATGGCAAACAAAGAATCAAGGCTGAAAATTATAGCAAATGTCTCAACCAACCTTATAGACCCTCTTAACGAGGTCGGTAGATAAAATACCACAAACAAAACACCAAGCAGCATCCCAGAGAAGGGGCTTTTACCCTATTCGCTTGAATATCTAACGATCTTGCGAGAAAAATAAGCTTCAACGTCCGCAGTAAAAGAAACACCCCCAGTAGTTAAGAAGCTATTGGAGGAATGGCTGACAAACACCCTAAGTGTCATGCTCGATAAACCATCTCAAGGAAATCCAAAAGACTCATTAACGACAGAAATCGCAGCTGCCATCGATGGACCAAACGTTATGCGAGCGAGCAGTGCTCGCACCAGAATCAACACGGACGACAGTGCACTCGCGACCATCCTCAATAAATGAAAGAAATGGAGAACGAGAACAAAGCGCTTCGTGATCAAATGAAGGAGCACCAAGAAATGGTAGACAAGATACCCAGAGCTCCTAAACTGCTGCCAAAACTTGACTCGGGAAGGTTCATCGAGCAACCATATAGCGAAGAAGTTGCACCTCATTCGATCCCTAAAACCTTCAAGATGCCCCTATACCTGAGAATATACGACGGGACCATAGACCCGGAAGATCACCTGTTCCATTATGTAATAGCCGTGAAAGGTAACGACCTAACAAAAGAACAGGTGATATCCGTATTATTAAAGAAGTTCGGTGAAACTTTAACAGGAGGGGCGTTGACATGGTACTCTCAGCTACCAGCTAGAGCAATATCAATGTTCAAAAAAATGGCGGATAAGTTCGCCACCGCCCACGTGGGAGCAAAGAAGGCTGAAGCAAAAGTCAATGATATCTTTGCAATCAGACAAACAGTGGACGAGGGGCTCAGGGACTTCCTGGCACGATTCAACAGAATAAGGATGGGCCTGCCAAACGTATCAGAAGGAATGACAGTCGCCGCTTTTCAGAACAGTCTAAACAGAGATGGGTCAAAAGTTACCAAAAAGCTGCTCAGTCGACTCATGAAGTATCCCCCACCATATGGGAAGAGATCCACAATGCCTACTGCGCAGAGGTAAGGGCGGACGAGGATGACCTTAACGGTCCGACCCAGCGGTTGACGTCAGTACAATCAGAAATCAGGAAGGAGCGACGCAATGATGGGCGACGGGATCCACTCCCCCGGTTCACCAGAGAAAGGCATCAACCCTACGTCAGAGCTCCCAATCCACCCCCGCCAAGGCATCCAGACGCCTTACAGCGACACTTCGTCCCACTTCGAAACGAAAGAGGTATGCCTCCATTATTATCTACTCATAACTTTTGTGTCTCACCTTCAGAAATAGTGTACGCACTGGAAAAGCTGGGCACAAAGGTGCAATGGCCGCAGAAAATGAAATCAGATCCCAGCGCAAGGAAGTCAAAAGTGCTATGCGAATTCCACCAGGAAAGGGGACATAAGATAGAAGATTGCATAGGACTACGACAAGAAGTAGTCAGAATGCTGAATCAGGGATACTTGAAGGAGCTGCTCAACGATAAAGGGAGAGCCAATTTTGCCAAAGGACGCGATTAATCCCAAGAACCACCAAGGCCGCCTTCTCCGGCATACACCATACAAATGATCATCCGTGGCAGCGATGACTCGGCAATCAACCATGTAAAATTCACAAGTACACACAAATTAAAGCGCACGATTACCCACGAACGGTATGATGACTTCGAAGGCAGTATCACATTCGATAAGTCTGATGCCAACGGTTTGTCTTTTCCTCATTACGATGCTTTAGTTATAACTTTACATATTGCTGACACTGACGTAAAAAGAATCATGGTAGATGATAGAAGCGGTGCATGTATTATCCACCCGAGGGTCCTCACGCAAATGAGACTCGAGGATAAGGTAATACCGCGTTGCATAACACTAACAGGTTTCAACAATGCAGTAGAGCGAACCTCCGGAGAAATATCGCTGCCACTCTTAGCATGAGGAGTCGCTCTGGAAACCACGTTCCACGTCATGAGCCAGGACACAGCTTACAACGTCATCATAGGACGCCTGTGGATACACGCCATACGAGCCATCCCCTCCAGTTTCTACCAGGTAATCAAGTTCCCCACCCCATGGGGAGTATTCAGCACACGGGGCGAACCATGCACCGCCCAGGAATGTTACCGGATCACCCAAGACTGCACACACACCAAACAACTGAAAGGAGCAAGCGCGGAAGCATAGCAATCAGCCATGACGGGGACTAGTGTCAACCCAGCAACAAAGGGCGTCAGGGACCCAGATATCATAGAGGCTTGTAAGGCGACAGTCGAGGACCTTGATCCGGTCTAGCTAGATGGCACCGATAGTTCGAAGAAGTCCTACATCGGGCACAACCTCTTCGACCCAGGTAAGTACCATGAGTTCCTAACTAACCATGCAGACTTATTTACCTTCTCCCATTCAGATATGCCAGGAATCCCGAAAGACATCGCCGTCCACAAATTGAATGTCGACCCGCTTTATTCGCCCGTACGACAAATAGGGAGAAAATTTAACGCCATAATCAACGAGGTGGTCAACAAAGAAGTGGATAAGCTATTGGCCAATAGTTCCGTTAGAGAGTTGAGATACCCTCAATGGGTCGCCAACGTGGTCATGGTAAATAAGAAAAGTGGGGAATGAAGAATGTGCGTGGACTTCACCAACTTAAACAAGGCATCCCGAAAGACTCTTTTCCGCTGGCCCACATCAATCAGCTGATAGACGCAACAGCAGGACACGAGCTACTAAGTGTCTTAGATGCCTATTCCGGCTACAACCAGATCTTGACGGCAGAAGAGGACCAAGAAAAGACAACCTTCATCACCCACCAAGGGACATACTGCTACAAGGTGATGCCCTTCGAGCTGAAAAATGCGGGTGCAACGTATCAGAGGCTGGTTACCAAAATGTTCAAGGAACAGCTCGGAAAAACCATGAAAGTCTATATTGACGACATGCTAGTAAAGTCAGCAAAGATGGAGGATCATATCGATCACCTGAAATGGGCCTTCGAAATACTAAGGCAATAAGGGATGAAGTTGAACCTGGAAAAATGCGCCTTCGGCGTGGTCTCGGGAAAGTTCCTGCGCTTCCTCGTATCACATTGTGGCATCGAAGTCAACCCAGACCAGATCAAGGCCATAAACACAATACCTGAGATTCTAAAAAGCAAAAAGCAGGTGCAGAAACTAACAGGGCGAATAGCAGAGCTGTCCAGGTTCATCTCCCGGTCCTCGGACATATGTCACAAATTTTTCAGTGTACTGAGGATAGATCATGGGCTACAATGGAACGAGGAATGCATCAAGGCATTAAAGAAACTGAAGGTGTACCTATCTTCGCCCCCACTGCTCGTCAAAGCAAACCCAGGTGAGTACCTACTGATATATCTGGCAGTATCTGAAGTCGCTGTTAGCGTCGTCCTAGTCCGAGAAAACAAAGGTATGCAATCCCCCATTTACTATATCAGCAAAACTTTGGTAGATTCCAAAACGAGGTACCCTCACCTCGAAAAACTAGCCTTGGCACTGGTCGTAGCCTCACGGAAGCTCAGACCGTATTTCCAGTGCCATCCCATAAACGTGATAATAACCTTCCCCCTGAGGGGCATCCTACATAAGCCCGATCTTTCGGGCAGGCTCGCAAAATGGGACATAGAGCTCAGCGAGCACGATATAACCTACCACCCAAGGACCGCCATCAAGTCACAGGTACTCGCCGACTTTATCATAGACTTTAGCATAGGGATATTGTCGGAGGTGGAGCAAGAGGCCCTCCGTACCTCCGCTCATACCGACCTCTGGACCCTCTACACTGACGGTGCTGCGAATGCCTAGGGCTCAGGACTAGGACTCATCCTCGAAGTCCCCACGGGCGAAGTAATTGTCAGTCCATACGATGCCCAAATATGACTAGCAATGAAGCCGAGTACGAGGCTGTAATTGCAGGTATGAAATTAGCCATCAAATACGGAGCCCGTCGACCCATCCTCTATTGCGACTCTCAACTCGTCGTGAATCATGTCACTGTGACTTACTAAATCAAAGAACAAAGACTGCAGAGATATCAGTCAGAAATTCATAAGCTGATGCCAAAGTTCGTCGAATGTCTCTTCGAACAAATACCCCGAGCACAAAACGTAGAAGTAGACAGCCTAGCTAAACTGGCTGCAGCCACCAAAAGTATCAACAAAGAAAATATGGTCACCCTCCTTCATTCAGCCATCGACCACGCTGAGGTATTTTCTTAAATTTAACCTAGGACTGGCGCAACCAGTTCGTGTCCTACTTGCAAGATGTAACGCTCCCATGCGAAAAAAAAGAAGTAAAGAAACTCCGGGCGCAAGCTGCCCGGTACAGCCTGGTAAATTAAGATCTGTACAAAAGAACGTTCGGTGGGCCTCTCGCCAAGTGCCGCGGGCCACATCAAACGAGGCTTGTATTAGAAAAAGTTCATGAAGGACATTGCAGTGCCCATATAGGGAACTGCGCCCTCGTTCGGTGCCTCATTCGTACCGGCTACTACAGGCCCACTATGAAAAAAGAAGCGGCGGATTATGTCCGAAAATGCGAACAGTGCCAAAAGTATGCCCCCATGATACATCAGCCAGGCGAGCTCCTCCATTCAGTTACCTCGCCGTGGCCATTCATAAAATGGGGGATGGACATAGTCGGTCCCCTGCCAGCAGGACGAGGAAAGGTACGCTTCTTGTTAGTTTTAACTAACTATTTTTCTAAATGGGTGGAAGCAGGTACGTACGCACAAATATGCGAACAAGAAGTCATCACCTTCATATGGAAGAATATCATATGCCGTTTTGGCATCCCCAAAGAAATCAGCTGCGACAATGGGCCCTAGTTCATCGGAAGGAAAACAACTGAATTCTTTGAGAAATGGCACATCAAGTGGATACTTTCCACTCCATACCACCCCGCCATTAACGGCCAAGCCGATTCTTCCAACAAAATGATTTTGAACATACCAAAGAAAAAGCTCGAAGAAGCCAAGAGGCTATGGCCTGAATTGCTACCATAGGTATTGTGGGCATACCATACTACACCCAAGTGTAGTATGGGAGAAACACCGTATTCATTGGTCCATGGGACCGACGCAGTCATACCCATCAAAATCGGAGAACCGAGCCTGAGATACTCCCATACCAACGGAGCAGGCAATGACGAAAGTAGGTTACAAGAACTAGACAAAGCCGAAAAGCGACGAGATGCGGCCCATATAAGAATGGTAGCCCAAAAATAGTAGGCAGAAAGATATTACAACAAGAAAGCCAAAATAAGATCGTTCAAAGTAGGCGACTACGTCCTCAAAGCCAAAACATTGGCATCAAAGGACTTGAGTGAGGGAAAATTAGGAACCAACTGGGATGGACCGTACAAAAAATCACAGCAACTGCGAACAAAGGAGCATTCCAATTAGAATCAATGGAGGGAAAAACACTCCAAAATAATTGGAACGTCGCCCACCTCAAACACTACCACTTCTAAGAAGGTGTCTCCCTAGTCGTAGTCTTTTTCCCTGCTCCGAGTTTTGTCCCAATTGGGTTTTCTCGGGGAGGTTTTTAATGAGGCGACAAAGGGGATGTCCGGTGGTAACAAAGCGCGAATTCACCACATCGACCAGTCAACACGGCCTCCAGGCCAATATGATGAAAGGACTAAACTAGTCATTCTCTATTGTACGAACAAGAATTTCTCCATTGTATGAGCCAGAATTATCCATTACATGAATGAGAATTTCTCCATTGTACAAACAAGAATCTCTCCATTACATGAATGAGAATTTCTCCACTGTATAAACAAGAATCTCTCCATTGTGTGAACAAAGAATTTCTCCATTGTGTAAACAGAGTCGTGCCATTCTGCGACCGGACCCTCACCAAGCAAAACACGACGGATACTACTTCGACGACAGTCGAAGCAACATCCTAACGGTTAAGGCCATCGACATTGGTTTGACCTCACTCGAACGATGATGGATACTACTTCGACGACAGTTGAAGCAACATCCTAACGGCTAAGGCCATCGACATTGGTTCGACCTCGCTCGAACAACGATAGATACTACTTCGACGACAGTCGAAGCAATATCCTAACGGCTAAAGCCATCGACATTAGTTCGACCTCGCTCGAATGACGACGGATACCACTTCAACGATAGTCGAAGCAATATCCTAACGGCTAAGGCCATCGACATTGGTTCGACTTCGCTCGAACGAAGGCGGATACTACTTTGATAACAGTCAAAGCAACATCCTAACGGCTAAGGCCATCGACATTGGTTCAACCTCGCTCGAACGACGAAGTATATTACTTCGATGATAGTCGAAGCAACATCCTAACGGCTAAGACCATCGACATTGGTTCGACCTCGCTCGAACGACGACGGATACTACTTCAATGATAGTCGAAGCAACATCCTAACGGCTAAGGCCATCGATATTGGTTCGACCTCGCTCAAACAACGACGGATACTACTTCGATGACAGTCGAAGCAACATCCTAACGGCTAAGGCCATCAACATTGGTTCGACCTCGCTTGAATGATGACGGATACTACTTCGACGATAGTCGAAGCAACATCCTAACAGCTAAGGACATCGACATTGGTTCGACCTCACTCGAACGACGACAGATACTACTTCGATGATAGTCAAAGCGACATCCTAACGGCTAAGGCCATTGACATTGGTTCGACCTCACTCTAACAATGATGGATGCTACTTCGACGACAGTCGAAGAGGAATCCTAACAGCTAAGTCCATCGATATTGGTTCGACCTCGTTCGAACCACAACGGATACTACTTCGACGATAACCAAAGTAGCATCCTAATGGTCAAGGCAAACGATAATAACTCGACCTCGTTCAATTCACGGCACGACCGAGTAACGATCGATAAAAATCTCTACGAAAATTAAGCAGTATGAAAAATGAACAATAGCAAAGGTAAAAATTATATTACAATAAAAATATATTCACATTTGCCCCCACGGACAAGTCCCAGCATATTGTACAACTCAAAACCCACATTACAAACTCATGACTGATCGTCGCCCCCGAATGGTAAGCCTCGTTATACCAAGAGCTAGAGTCGAGGTGGTTGACGTCTTCAGAAGCAAGCCCCTCCCTATAAAGGGAATCGAAGCAATAACCACAAGCGTCACGAGCAATGCGAGCTTCGTACCGCCGTGCTCGGACCTCTTCCTCAGTCTCCCGACCCGCGGTATGAAGCTCGCTATAAACATCGAGCTTAGCCTCCGTATAAATCCACATTTCATGTGTACTTCGACATGCACTCGTATCTAGCAAGGGGCGAGATGCAGAAGGCCGAGAAAGCCTATTAATTTCCGCCACCCTCCGCTGCAAGTCAGCATTCTCCGCTGCCACCCCGCGACTTAACTCAAGTTCGTCCTCCTTCGCCCTAAGGAGCTTCTCCAACTCACTATTGCGGGCCACAATCTTCACCAGCCCGCTCTCCTTCTCCTCCAGCTCAGTCCTTCCATGTTCTGACTGGGACTACCCTCGTTCAACTTCCGCTCGAAGCTTAGAGCGACACTTCTGATATTTTCTTAACATCTTCTTACAAAGGGCGGTCTGTTTCCTCTCACGGTGCCCCCTCTCAACCTCAGGACGAGGGTCTAAAAAAGAAGAGAGAAAGCAGAAGTAAGCACGCCTCAAGTCAATCTAACACAATGCGGAAGAAAGAAAGGGGATAGAAGAATACCAGCAAGGCCATGCCGAAAACCATCCGAGATAGCTCTGCATCCTCCATCGCCCTAAGCGCCTCGCTCTCAGGAGCGACACACAATAGAGTCGGGCCCAAAACGGCCTGCTCACTGTTTGAAAGCAAGTTGTTGGCCGGCCGAATCGTAATATGACTGTGAGAGCCATCCGTCGTCATCTCCACATGGGTAAGATCGCCCACAAACTCGTCGACATCCTCTTGAGCAATGTTGGAGGCTGATTTCTCCACCTCGTCAGCGGCCCCCTCAGGATGGGCCGACGACCCTCCCTCAACAGGATGAGCAAAACCAGCGGTCGAGCGGTACCCCTCTGCATAACTGACCTCCCAGAATGAATAGCGTCCCATGAATGAAGGCCTAGGCATCGGTCGTAGTAACTCACTCTCCCCGTCTTCGATGGCCACTGCCTTGCCCTTCTCAAGCCGCCGTCGTTTCCTTTCTGGCGACTCCTCCTCATCAGAAGGCTCCCCCATGGATTGCAAAGTCGGCGCCAACGACGCTTACTCCCACATAACCATGGTCGTAGAGGTAACCCCCTACAAAGGGGAAGGAGACAGGTCCCCACGAACAGACTCAACCAATATATCGTGGGCATCCGAAACAACATTGGGTCATACAAAAACGAAAACGGCCGCTTTCTTCCTCGAAGCACCTCGACCTGTCACCCAAATAAAAAGTAAGTGAGTAGGGTCGCAGGGTTTACAAAAACAAGTAAAAAAATGGAAATCTACCTGAAGGAACTTTGGGGTCGTAACGCTCCATGAAGGCGGGCCAAGTGCGGGTCTCCTCCACATAAGGTAATAGGCCGGCGACCCATCTTCTGAGGTTGGCAACGGACCGGGGAGGATGAGCCATAGATGCAGTGTAAGCGTTAGAATCGTAGCAGTTTCAAACAATAAGGAATAGAACAAATTACACTACTAACGTTTCGAGTTCCACCTCTCCGGGAGCCCAGCAGGATTGGAAACCAGATGCTCGATCCTAATATAAAAATATCGGCGCCAAAACCCTTGACTCGCCCGGTCGTCGGTCTTGACTACCAATCCTATCGCGCCACGACTCCTGCACCATAGTCCCCCTTAAATAACAAGCACTAAACAACTGAAGGAGGAAGTGAACTGTGACCTCACAACCGGCCAACTCCGCATACTTCATCAATAGTAGAAGTATCTTCAAAGTATACGGCGTAAGCTGAGCCGGGAAAATATTGTAAAATCAACAAAATTCCTATACCAAGGGAGGAAGAGGGAGATTATAACCAATCGCAAAGGGATATCCATAAAAAGTGAAATATCCGGGCCGATGAACGTCCACATGATTCCCCTCCACCGGAACTGTTTCTACGTGTGCAGGTAGGCCATACTTTACCCGCAAGTCATCCAAATGGTTTTGTAGTGACAGGGAGGTCTACGAAACTGGAACGGGAGAATCTTTATTGAAGTCACTACGGGTTGAGGTGTGATGCGGTAGTAGCATCTCTACGGTGAGAGGAGTCAAGTCCTCCTCTTCCTCCTCCCTTCTACTATCAGACGATGGCGACACGCTCGACGGGTCAGCACCGGAGCCCTCTCGTTATCTCGACGGGGTTTAGGCATAGTATCGGGGAAGGAAGGGTTATGCATAAAAGCAACCGAGGAAAGGCAAATTCTCGATCAAAGGAAAGCCCACCGGGAAACAAGAGATATATACTGAGAGAGGAGTGCTTCAACAAATGATCGAAAATTCTTGCCAAGTTAAACCCTTCCCCTATTTATAGGGTTGGGAAGTGCCAAAATCGAAGAGGCAGAATTTGAACTAGCGCGGGAAACCAAGCGTCAGAGTTGTTGGTCCGTTGCCCCGAGGATACTCATAATGATGACATCTATGGGCATTGACATCGCACGGGGAGAAACGTTACGATTTGGTGATTAGACAGTCATGATGACTGTTTCGTACCTGTCACGTCATAACCCATTGACAAGGTCAAACCCTCCCAAAATGAAGGTATTGATTCCGCCCCCCCAGGAACGCATCTCGTTGCGACCCCGACACGCGGAAGGACTAACTGTATGGGGTCAAATTTGACCTACCACGTCCCTTGGCGAACACGTCGATCGCAAGGATATTAGTCCCGTAAGAAGGGCGGCCTGTGGGCGAAGCAGGGACGAACTTATGACCGTGTTGGTCCTTAGATAGTATATACCTTATTTATGGCTTTAAAATATTTGAGATAAAGGCCCTTCCCTATATAAAAGGGGAGGGGGAAGCTGTGTAAGGGGATCGGATGATTAATGATAATACAATCTCTGTCTCTAACATCACATTGCTCTCTCCTCTTTCTAGAATTTCATTTCTCATATCTCTAATATTGCTATCTTTTCCTATTTTTCTAACAGTTATTATCATCTCTTAGACCGATTACAAATTTCATCCTAGAATCTATTATTTTCGATTACGATTTACCTCTTCAACTATATTGATTGATTTGCTCAAAAAATATTGTTCAACTTTTGAGTCAAACAGTCCTTTCTCTGAGGAAAAATCTCCTTTCTATTCAACGACTTTGTGCTGACAATGATTGCGATATTCAGTTTACTGACACTGGTTTTTATGTTAAGGACAAGAAGACCAATCAAGTGTTGCTCCACTGTGATAATGTTGGGTCACTCTACCCTTTTTAAGTTATTCCGTCTTCGTCCTCTCACTTTGTTCTTTCCAGTGATGTTTCGTCTCCTACAATTTGGTATCAAAGGCTCGGGTACCTTGATCAACGATCTCTTGCTGCTTTAGTTCATAGAAAGTTGATTCCTTATGTTTCGTCTTTTGACAATAATTCTTGCACTGTTTGTCATTTGGGCAAACAAACAAAATTACAGTTTAGTCTTTCAGTTAGTCGTGCAAATAAACCTTTTGTTCTAGTTCATTCTAATGTATGGCAAGCTCCATTACCCTCAAATTCTTATTATCGTTACTACATTCTTTTTCTTGATGATTACACCAAAGTTTTTTGGATTTATTTGATGCACGAAAAATCTGAGGCCTTTGACAAATTCAAAGAATTCTATCTTATGGTTGCTAATACTTTCCATTCTTCTATTTTGTATTTTCAATCAGATGGAGGAAAGGAATATGATAATCACAAATTTCAAAGTTTGTTTAAGGACCCCAGCATCCTTCATCGTTTCTCTTGTCCTCACACCTCTTCCCAAAATGGACGTGCAGACAGGAGACATCGTCACATTAATAATATTTTGCAATGTCTTTTATTTCAAGCTTCTATGCCATTGTCCTTTTGGGCAGATGCTTGTCTTTTTGCCTCATTTAATTAATATTTTCCCTATTCTATTTCTTAACTTTAGTTTACCGTATGATATGCTTTTTGGGTGTTCCCCAGATTATAACTTTGTTAAAGTATTTGGTTGCTTATATTTTCCATTTACTGCTTTTTAATTTGTCATAAAAATAAATTCGAACCTTGTTCAATTCCATGCTTGTTTCTGGGAACTTCCACCAAGCACAAAGGTTTCGAGTGCTTGGATCCTACTAATAATAAAGTTGTAATTTCTAGGCATGTTAAATTTGTCGAAAATATATTTCAGTATCTCTCAATGTTTCCTAGTAACTCCCATACTCCTTTTCTCTTAAAAGACACTAATTTCAATCACCTAATCTTGATTATTCTCCCACACTTTTCTCCTCTCAAAGTGATAAGTATTATACATAACTCATATGATAACTTGAATGCAAACGCTAATAAGAAGTCTTCCCCTTCAATGCATGTTTTACTTGATAACTTACCCACAGAATCTTCGAAATCAAAGTTAAGTGAGTTTTCTTCTGCTTCACCTCCTATTTTTTCGAGGACAGTTGAACAAGACTTACCATCTTCCTATACTTCTGGTAATCTCCAACAAGAGTTATCCCCTTCTTCCCGAGATTCTTTCGCAACTTTAAGTTCCAAGTCACTTACAACTTCTCATTCTGATATTCCTATCTCTCGTGGAAATTTAATCACAAATTCTCATCGTCCCATCTTATCTAATATCTCCACATTTCCTGAAGGCATCTTATCACAATCTCCTTCTAATTTATCCTTATATTCACCTTCCGCATTATCTCGTCAGATTTCTTATTCAAATGTCATTCCTACTTTTTCTCCTCAACCACTTACGACTCCTACATGTACTCACAAGATGGTCACTAGAGCCATGACTAGTTCACTTAAATCTCGTATCCTTCCATCTCTATCTGCTTGTATTTCCTCTTCCTTGTCTAAACCAACTTCAGGATCCATGCTGGCAACGTGCAATAAGTGATGAGTATAATGCTCTTATTCAGAATAACACTTGGACATTAGATCCTCCTCCCCGAGATGCAAATATCGTCAGCAATAAATGGGTATTTAGAATTAAATATTGTTCTAATAGAGCTATTGACGTGTTCAAAGCACGATTTAGTTGCTCAATGATTCTCACAAAAACCAGGGTTGGACTACAACCAAACATTTTCTCCTGTGATCAAATTGAGTACAGTTCGTCTTGTACTATCCCTATCTCTACAACGTGAAAACATGGACACTAATATGGCAGCCCAATCACAGACGGACGCCTAACTAAGCAAAGCCCAAATATAGTTAGATACACTTTGTTTGTAATAGTATTGGGTATTTTTGTTTTTTTTATTAACTTTGATATATACTGCACTGGTGTACAGTAAAAGGGCAGCGAACAGAAATAAGAAATACTCTTTCTCTTCAGTTAGAGATGCTCTGTATTTCATCTTCAATCATCCTCAAATGGTGAGATTTGATCATTATAACATGGTATTAGAGCAAGGATTTAGCTTTCTCACGATCTCAGCTTTCGATCAATGTTACCCTCACCAGTTTTCTCTGAGGATTTACACGATGTTTCGTTCGCCAGAAAATTAGGGCTTTTCTGATTTCATCTCCATTCAAGCTACTTCTTCTTGTATGTGTGCTTAGGACGATTCAAATCCAGATCGAACTCATGTGTTTAGCAAAAGGACGGTACAATTTCTTCTGTTCTAATTGTTTCTATAATCTGTTATGATTTTTCTAGAAAATTTATGCGAAGTAAAAGTAGTTAGACATAGTCTTGTAGAATTGAATCATGGTCACTGGTTTGACGTCTACTAGTGTTCCGATTACTCAGAACACCGATGGTTTCACCATTTTCTCTGTTGATCCTTCACATCCTTTTTACATTCATCAATCAGATAATCCTAATACTCCCATAGTATCTCCTCCTTTCGATGGTCGTGGTTTTATAGTATGGCAAAAGAATATGCTAGTCGCACTTTCTGCCAAAAATAAACTCGGGGTAATAAAAGGAAGAAATCCCCAACCAGAACCAAATTCTCCTTATTATTCTGCTTGGGAGAGGTGAAATGACATGCTCATTGCGTGGATAACAAATTCTTTGACTAGAGAGATTTCAATCAGTCTTATAGGATTCAATACTAGTAAAGACATTTGTAAAGACATAAATAAAAGGTTTGGTCAATCCAATGGGTCAAAATACATTCAGATTCAGAGAGAAATTAGTGCTACTACCCAAGGATCTTTAGACATAGCAACATATTATACTAGGATGAAAGGGTTATGGGATGAACTCAATGCTGCTTATGTGGGTCCAACATGTACCTGTAGGGCTCTACCTAAACTCTTAGAAGATCATCAATTGTTTCAATTCCTTAGTGGGTTAAATGACACATATTCTTCATGTAAAACCAACATTATGATGATGTCTCCCTATCCTTCCATAAGCAAAGTATATTCCATGCTCCAGCATGATGAACATCAAAAGGAAAGAACAAATCACATCCCAAATTTCTCAAATGATTCGGCTTCATTTTTTGCTTCTGCTGGACAGAGTTTCAACAACAGGTCATTCTATCAAAGGGTTCAGTTTGATTCAAAGAATCATCCTCTATTTTTTGTAAGTACTGTAAGAAGCAGGTTCACACTATTGACAAGTGCTACAAACTTCATGGGTTCCCTCCTGAATTTAAGTTCACCAAGAATAGAAAAGGTTCAGCATCTTGTGTTTAGAATTCTACATTTGCTCTAGATTATGCTGATCAAAGTTCTGCTCCTCATGGTTTCACTAAAGAGAAATATCATCATCTTCTGAGCCTACTCCACAAGACACATGTTACACCTCCTCAACATACGCCTGGGTATTCTGCTCCTAAATTCACTTCTGATGCTTCTCTTGGGGAAAATGATGCATTTGCTAGCTTTGCAGGTGTGTTTTGTTCTGTTGTTAGTAGTACTGATTTTAATGTTTGTGGATTATCAAAAGTAGATGTAGATTCTTGGATTCTAGACTCTGGGGCAACTAATCACATGACACCACACAAATATTTTCTTCATAACCTCAAACCTTTATCTGTTCCTTTCCTGATTACTCTCCCTAATGGTTACAAAGTAAAGGTTATATTTACTGAATCTTTACGCTTAAGACATGACATAACTCTACACAATGTACTTCTTGTACCTTCATTTCATTTCAATTTGATATATTCACAAATTGATTGTCCAACTTGATTATTTTGCAATTCTTACCAAATTTGCTTGTTTTCTACCGGCCCCTTCTCTGAAGAGGCCATTGGAAATTGGTAAAGCTGCTAAAGGATTGTACTTCTTGCACCCAAAAAACTCATCTACTTCAGTCTGTCCTACTATTTCTTATCTTAGTCTAAATGTTCCTCATACTTCAAATATTGCTCATGTTTGTACTTCTCTTTGTTCTGAACATGTGACATCTTCTCATGCTAATCATGATTCTTATACAAATCCTACTGTACTTGCTATACCATGTAATGGTTCAAATGTTGGAAATAAAAATGATCTCTTTTGGCATCAACGACTAGGTCACATGCCCTTCAATAAGATGAAAACTATTCCTTTTTTATCTGGAAAACTTTCATCTAAACAACCATTCCTTTGTTCTGTATGTCCTATGGCTAGACAACAAAGGTTGCCATTTTTTGATAGTTCTATTTATTTTATTGTTCCTTTTCATTTAGTACATATTGATATATGGGGGCCATACCACACAAGAACTTACAATGGTTTCAGACATTTCATTAATCTAGTTGATGATTTTTCTAGAGTAACTTGGACTTATTTACTAACCTGCAAAAGTAATGCCCTTCCTGTCTTAAAGGCTTTTGTTTCCATGATTAAAGTTCACTTCCAGTCTAATGTTCAAATTTTTTGGTCTGACAATGCTTTTGAATTAGGAGGAAGTGCTGAATGTAAAACTTTCTTCTCTGATAATGGCATTTTACACCAAACCTCCATTCCTCACACTCCACAACAAAATGGAGTGGTTGAGAGGAAACATAAACACCTTCTAGAAGTGTCAAGGGCATTACTTTTCCAATCTAAACTTCCTTTGAAATATTGGGTGAATGTGTTCTGACTGTCACTTACTTAATAAACAGATTCCTTTCTTCTGTTTTGCAAAACACTTCTCCCTTTGAAAAATTACATGGCAATTCTCCTTCTTATGACCATCTTAGGTCTTTTGGATGCCTATGCCATGCTTCTTCACCCAAACCTGGGAGAGATAAGTTTCAAAGTAGATCAATTCCTACTGTTTTTATTGGTTATCCTTGTGGCAAGAAAGGCTATAAACTTCTAAGTCTTCTTAATCACTCTATCTTTACTCTAGAGATGTTCACTTTTATGAAAAAATTTTTCCTTATCATTTTCCTACTCCTTCTACAGTCTAACTACCTACTACTCCCATATTTGTTGATACTCCTTCACCTCCACCTCCTTTTCCATCACAGGCAGCCCTACCTACTGCTCATACTCCTCCTAGTCCTGTTTTACATCATTCTCCTATACCTACTTCTCCTCTCATGCCTAATGTTTCCTCGCCTCCTCATCCTTTTATCCTGAACCAATCCTTACCCTCTCCTCCCATAAGAAAATCCTCCAGACATGTTAATCCACCTTCTTATCTTTCTGACTATATTTGTTCTTATGTTACCTCTTCTAATACTGTCCTACCTTCTTCTTCTTCTGATTTTGCCCCTCTTTTATCTACTTCTACAATATCTTTACATGAACCTCAGTACTATCAACAAGCAGTCTTACATCCTGCTTGGCAACAAGCCATGATGAAAGAGTTTGAAGCTCTTGAGGCTAATCACACATGGGACATAGTCCCACTTCCACCACATAAGAAGGCCATTCCTTGTAAATGGGTATACAAAATCAAACAAAAGCCTGATGGATCCATAGAGAGGTATAAGGCAAGATTGGTTATAAGCGGGGACACTCAAAAGGAGGGTATTGACTATACTGAAACCTTCTCTCCCGTTGTGAAGATGACCACCATCAAATGTTTACTATCTTTATCCATCAAGAGAAATTTGACAGTTTTCCAACTTGATGTAAATAATGCCTTCTTACATGGTGATTTACGTGAAGAGGTGTACATGAAGATTCCTCCTAGCCTAGAGGTGTCTTCTGTTTCTTCTCCTTCTTCTTTTTCTACCTCTTCTCTTATTTGCAGACTCAGAAAGTCTTTATATGGTCTTAAGCAAGCCTCTAGACAATGGTTTTCAAAATTGTCTAAGGATTTGTTGTCCAGAGATTATTGCTCTAGCAAGAATGATTATTCCCTCTTCACCAAGTTCTCTGGTGGTTCTCTTGTTGTGCTTGATGTTTATGTTGATGACATCCTTCTTGCTGGGGATGATCTTTCTGAATTGACTAATTTGAAGAAGTTTTTGGATAACCAATTTAAAATTAAAGACCTTGGTTTTGTCCACTATTTTTTAGGGATGGAAATATCCAAACAACCTGCTGGTTATGTTATGAGTCAACAAAAGTATGCTTCTGATCTCTTTGTTGAGTTTGAGTGTGATCATTTTAGTCCTGTTGTGACTCCACTTGACCCTTCCTCCAAACTTTTGGTTGATATGAATCAACCCCTTGCTGATGCTTGCACATATAGGAGACTCATTGGCAAGCTTAATTTTCTTCAGCATACCAGGCCAGATATTTCATTTTCTGTCCAACACCTTAGTCAATTCCTACAGCATCCTCAGGTGCCACACATGTTGGCTGGTCTCCATGTCCTCCGATACATAATGAATGCTCCTGCTCAAGGTATTCTCCTTTCTCAGTCACCTGATTATTCTCTCAAGGGTTATTCCGACTCCGACTGGGCTGCTTGTGCTAATTCTTGCAAATATGTCACTGGTTTCTTTATCACTCTTGGTGGTAGTCCAATTTCTTGGAAAAGTAAGAAACAACCCACTATCTCTCTCTCTTCTGCTGAACCAGAATACAGAGCCCTTCGTATGGTCGTTGCCGAACTTTCTTGGCTTCGTCGACTTTTGGGTGACCTTGGATTGTCAATTGCTGCTCCTATTCCTATCTATTGTGATAGCCAAGTTGCTCTCCACATTTCTAGAAATCTTATTTTTTACGAGCGCACAAAACACATCGAGGTCGATTGCCACTTTGTGCGTGATTGTTTGACTGATGGATTGATCTCTTTACATTTTGTTTCT
Organism: Nicotiana glauca; assembly: GCA_026770625.1. Lineage (NCBI taxonomy): Eukaryota > Viridiplantae > Streptophyta > Magnoliopsida > Solanales > Solanaceae > Nicotiana > Nicotiana glauca. The sequence goes on from MDKF010940221.1 coordinate 19,661, forward strand.
TCTAATACTCAGCTGACTGATCTTATGACAAAGTCATTATATGGTGCTGCTCATCATAATATTCTCTCCAAGCCGGGAGTGTTCCCACCCTCCAGCTTGAGGAGGGGTGAAAACATGGACACTAATATGGCAGCCCAATCACAAATGGAGGCCCAACTACGCAAAGCCCAACTATAGTTAGATACACTTTGTTTGTAATAGTATTGGGTATTTTTGTTTTTTTATTAACTTTGATATATACTGCACTAGTGTACAGTAAAAGGGCAGCGAACAGAAATAAGAAATACTCTTTCTCTTCAGTTAGAGATGCACTGCATTTCATCTTCAATCATCCTCAAATGGTGAGATTCGATCATTATAACACAACAAGGGTGGTCGATGCATTAACTTGATGTTTCAAATGGCTTCCTTAATGGTGAACTGAATGAGGATGTTTTCATGAGACAACCTAAGGGTTTTGAGAATCCCGATTACCCTACTCATGTATGTAATTAAAGTGATCTTTATATAGTTTGAAGCAATCACCCAGGGCTTGGTTCCATAGGCTAGAAACATTTCTATTGGATCTTGGTTTTAAACAGTCTAAATCTGATCATAGCATGTTTATCTTTCAGAATGATGGTGAAATCTTAGTTCTATTAATTCATATGGTTGACATTGTTGTATTTGGACCCTCTAAGAATCTCATTCATCAATTTGTCTCTTCCATGCACTCTGAGATTTTCATGAAGGATTTGGGTCCTTTGAGATATTTTCTTGGTGTGGAATTAGTCCCGAATTCAGATGGTCTTTTGTTGTTACAGCGTGAGTATATCAACGATATTCTAACACGCTTTGATTTAGCCCAATCAAAGCATGTTCTTACCCCAACAAGATGGATTGGAATTCTGTTAAGAGTCCATTGCTTGACTTCGACAAATGGTTGGTAGCCTTCAATACTTATCTTTTATAAGGCCAGATATCCAATTTTCAGTTAACCTTGCTTCACAAATTCTTCACAAGCCTCGTCAGATTCATCTACAAACAGTCAAGTGCATCTTTCGCTATCTCAAGGGCACTATTAGAAATGGACTACAACTTTATGTTCGTTCTCCTTTGTCTCTTACTATATATTCTGACTCTGATTGGGCTGGATGCACAGCCACTAGGCGATCAACCTCTGGTTCTGTATCTTTCTTGGTGATAACTTAATCTCTTGGGCAGCGAAGAAGCAACCTACTGTGGCTAGATCAAGTACTGAAGCTGACTATAGAGCTCTAGCAACAGCAACAGCGGAGGCTACTTGGTTGCAGTTTCTTCTTCGTGATCTAGGCATTTTTCTTAAAACTCCTATGCTGGATAAGTGTGATAACATTGGTTATATACGTTTCGCTCATAATCTTGTCTATCATTCTCAACCTAAGTATGTGGCTTTGGATTATCATTTTATTCGTGAAAAAGCGAATCAAGGCAATCTCATTGTTTCTCATGTTCACACATCTCAACAATTGGCAGACTTGTTCACCAAAGTACTTTCTTCTACAATGTTTCAGGATCTTCTCAACAATCTTCATGTCCGTTCCTCCCCTTCAGATTGAGGGAGGGTGATAGAGATAGCTTTTATATTATTTGTAATTATCCATTTATGTTGTTATCTTGTAAAATTCTTGTACAACTTGTACTCTCGTATATGTATAAATACATGGTTATGTGGCCTTAGCAGTCAAGCTGACCACCATACGCTTAATCTAATCTTCATATATGAGATTTGTACATGTACATATCTCTTGAGGAGATTCAAAAGTTTTATATCCTATTTGTGTAGTATAACTTCTCGACAAAAAAGAGATTCAATTGAATCCTCCACTGCATAGCGAAGGTAGGAATTTTTTTAAGGATGTTCAAAATTGAAAGAAGAAAAGAAAATTTTTGATAAAATGTGTTCAATATATGTTAATATACTTCTAAAATTTAATATTCTACCTACACATACAGTATAATTTTCCTACGAATGGTGTGATCATACAAGAGTGTAGCTTCGCCACGGAGTAACTCCACTATAAAATTAGAGTAGAGCGAAATAGATATAGATTTATATTATCTATATCATCTAATTTAGGATTGATACCTATTTGATTAATGATATCAGAGAAAAAGACGTTATCATCCCTTCAATATATATCATTGTTTTTGGACAGACAAAAGAGAGAACACGTAAGAAGAAGTCGAAGTAATCATCTATGTATGGACATGGTGACGAAAGAGCCAGCACAGCTTTTAGACAGTAGAGTAGGCAGACAACCTTAAATAATGACTTTAGGAAGTCAAGACACGAAAGACTTCCCTCAAAACCATGCAAGAATTATGGGACATTTACTGAATTCTTACTTCAACCCTTTGATTCTACGGTTTGAACTCATAACCTGCTGATTACGTGGCAGCACCTTTATCAATTACACCACGGCTCTCCTTAAGTTACGCCCTTCATAATAAGTGTTAAAAGCAATATTAGTCTTTTTTAATATAAATAGCTCCTCTGAACTCTCATTTCTAGCACAACCTGATATTTCTACTACAATATTTATTGATTGTTGGGGGAAGGAAATTCTTTTGTTCAAACAAAGGTGGTATTGGGGCTGATCTTTGCTGCTGAATCATTGGTTCATGAGCATTTCCAAGCAGAATAAATAGATTTGAATATGTTCTTGGTCCAATGATGCAGGAGCTGAGTTTGGCTTTGGCTGCCTTTTCTTGGACTGAAGGGTTTCCTTCTCTATCCAACCATAAAATATGAAACCACCGTTAATACCTCATGTACAAACCATGTTGGTCGTTAATAAAAGGCAGCATGATGCACTAAATTTTCGCCATGCGCAGGGTTGGAAAAAGACCGGACCACAAATGTCTAATGTATGCAATCTTACCCTCCATTTCTGCAAGAGGCAGTTTCCAGAACCCGTGACCTCCTCCAGAGCACATGGCAGCAAGTCGGCATAAAAGGTAATTCCAGTGTTCCCATGTGGAGTGAAGTGAAAGAATATCAACCGGTCAAACATGCATAAGGAAATCCAGAATTAAACTTGATGATTTCAATAACTTAACCTATTGTACTTTTGATTTTATGGATTCAAAATTCATTACTCCTACAATTTGTTAAAATTTTAGGGATTTTTAACATACATTTATTTAAGTTACATGTCAAAAATTTGGATCAAGATGAACCATGAACTCATTTTTACATTCACTATTAAGATTCCATGCATTATTCTCTGAATCAAACTTGTTAATCTTTTGTTTCCTTTTTCTTGTTATATATCGTATGAATTGCGATACCGAGAAAAATGATATGAATTGTTTTATTTCATAAAAGCTGTGGGTTGCGTTGCTTTAGCACTGTCCTATGACTTACATATGTTCAGCAAATTCACATGTGCTGTGTAACAATTAAAATTGACTAAGAGATCATAAACTCGAGTAGAAAAGACATACGTCACATTTGCAAAAATTGTTTTTAGTACGTAGTTTGGTCAATATAAATGTGAAATTTCCAACTTCTGTTTTAAAATTTCAATTTCGTCAGGTGTGTGTTGAAAGCACTTCTTGTAATGCTTGTATCTAAATTACTTCTTTTCCATATCACAGATTGATGCTGTTGTCGCATATAAATTGACAAGTTTCAACAATCCTTTTGAAAGTGAAAAAGAAATCTGTGTACCTTTTTGGTACTACACAGTCCATGGAATGATGTCACTCAAGTTTTTACCAATTATTGTGTGACAAATTCATATAGGTTAAATTAAAGTTTTACCTTCTTATGGAGTTATGATATCAAAATAGGCTCAAAATTCTTGTGATTTTGTGTTTGAAACTAAGAAAGGAAATTCATTTTTATGATAATCAAACACCAAGAAATACTTACCATTAAAATGGGAAAAACGACTTTCTTCGGTTATGTTTTTCTCCGATAATTCATTTGAAATAGTTTCTAAATTTAGAGAGCGTTGGATATTGAGACAGTTTCTACTGGAAAATGTTTTAGACAAAACGCACCTATATGATCTTCAGACTTCAGTTTTAAGCAAATGTTTTGTATTTACCACACTCTTTTAAACCGTTTGCTTTTACCAGGACGACAATGTTCCTAACGTGAGCTCGTTTGTTCACTTACATTTATTCTCGAGACACTACTTTATGATATTAGGAGAAATAAATACAAAGGACGAGCAGACTCTACAAATTACAATCGTAGAAAAAGAACCAAATACACTAAACTCGTATGTGAGGTCCGAGGAAGGACTAGACCATATTGAATCTATTGTAAACCTTGCGTTTTTGTAAGAAAAAATTACAAAGGTATGTTCGTATAAAAGATCACAAGAAAACAAAGAAGAAAAATATACAATAAATCTAATAAAGCCAAATCATATTTCAACTACCTTTGGCTAGATTGTTCATCTTGTCTAGTGAGTATGACTAGGAAATTTTAAGCTTGCTTGTCTCAACTCTGAAGCAAGAAGACCTCCACAAAGTTTTTCACACACACACACACACACATATATATATATATATAACAATCAACTTCTCGAAGATCCGAGGACCCTCATCAATCAAGCATCAAGAAATGTTCAAAAATGGCACACATTCAAAAGTAGATTCAATCATCAATTCAGGTTATTTGATAACGAAGCCGCACTTGGCTACCCAGCGTTTAGCGTGGGCAAGATAACTGGTACACCAGAGGTGGCCATGAAGTCTTCAGAAACTCGAATTCTTTTACTCGAATACTATAAAAGAACACAATTTTCACTAGAAACTCGTAAGTTTTCTTCTTATGTTGTTCACATTTTAACTCTTCGATCAAATGAAATTTTCTAAGGCAAGGTAACAACACTAAAAAAGAAACTAAACCAAACCAAATGTACTATTTTTATATCCATGTCTACGCTGAAGCTACAATACAACAATGAACCTACACTATGAAGGACTGCTTGCATATAACAGGGTGAAAAATATTTCTACTTCCGGTATGTCTTGGATGACTTGAATATATCTGTTCCTGTTGGGCTCTTCAAGTAGGATCTGATCCATGTGAGCAATTCGTGGTAGAAGTTTAGCTAATGGCATGCCTGATGTTAAATTGGCCTCTCCGCATAAGACCCTTATGTTTTCCATCAGTACATCCACTGCTGCTTTTAGTGATATGTTAACCATATTCCCAAATTCAGCACTGCCCATAAATTTAAATAAGAGACATTGAGTATATTGCAAACAAGTTTACCACAAAACAACAAGATTATTGCACTGAGAAACAAAATATCGGAGAACTTAAAACGTTGAAGAAGTTTACTGTAGTTTTTGAATGCTTATGCTTTCCAAAACTAGGAAAAGGAAACTAACTAGCATGATGAAGAAAAAACACAGAAGCCCATTCCTTTAGGTCCTTTTTGTTTTTTATTTTATTTTTGTTGGGTGGAGGGGGAAAATTAAATCGGCTCCTTCTGTTCTTTAAGATATGGAGAAACATATTTACATGAAAACTTCTCCACCACGACGTGCTCCAAAGCAAGTCAGACGTTTTGAAGCTGACTTGCTCACATGATTGCTTCCAGAAAGTAGCATTACTCACATGATAGCTTTCTTAATATTCAGGTTAACATTGTGCCTAGTGCTGCCCTAAAGAAGCTTATATTTGATTCTCGACAGTGTGATGAGCTTTAATTACCTAGCTGAAATCCATATTGCTAAACGCATGTATAGCAAGAGAAATACCTTGACAACACAGCTTGTGTCTCCAGCATAAGTTGTTCGAATTTTGACGCCTTAGAGAGATCTGTGCTGCCGGTGCTAGAACTTATATCAACATTATTTTGATTAGAGTCCTCTGGCATAAAAAAACCCAGCCACTGATGAGGACTTGCCGTGCTCATGAAGGTGTTCAATATCTGAATAATGGTATCACGAAGTACAGCAGTGTTGAAGAAATCCTTCAGCTGTTTTCTGCAAATTAGAAGTCCAGGGTTATTTTGTAAAGACCTTTCAGGCAAGATGTAGCTTTTAGATATACATAATTACATATTGTGGATAATTACACAGAATAATCTCCAGAATAATTAGGTTCACGAAGAAAGGTTAATAATCAACCCTTTCATCTAGCAAAATATGTAAATCTTGGAGAATGATATTGATTTTTATTCTATTTTTTCCTTTTTGTGAAGAAGGAGAATGATATTTACATATTAGCTCCAACTCAAGTTCGAAAAAATTATAAGATTGGGGAAGCTTTGCCTCGCCAGCGCCCAGCAATCGGAAGATGGCAAAATGAGCAGTTGGTATTATTTATCTCATCCGAACTCATTAAATTCCATAATTTAACATTTTTGCTCTAATATAATCCATCGTGCTTGATGTTCATAGTTATCTGTTTCCAGCTAAACATCCTTTAGATGCAACTACAAAGAAAGTATACAAACACGAAAAGCGATTCAGAGAATAACACAACTGCGATCTCATCTACTGCTTGCAAATTGAAAAAAAAAACTAGGAGTAACACTACTCAGTTCTTACATAAAACAACTGAAATTCAAATAGCATATGAGCATGGGTTTCTCAGTATTCAATATTTATCATCAATTTTGGTACTTACCAGTTAGTTGTTAGAAAAAAAAATGTAGACATGCTTTAATGTTCTATGAAATAACATGTCGGTTTAGCGGAAGCCCCTGCATTGTTTATTTAAGCACATCGGTTTAGCTTGCCAAGCAGCCATAACCATTGTCTTCGATTCAATAATCTAGAAACACTTTACCCCACGAGTGTTTTAATTCTCCTTTCCCACTTCATAAACCCTCAATGCCATTATAGATTCTCCAATCTTATCTGCATTTTACAAGAGTACAACAGTAACGCTTCAATACCCTCCTGCAGAACTCTGACCGATATCTTCATCCAGGTTGTCTCACTTTGTGGAGCCTCTCTTCCTCAGTTCCACATATCTCCAGACTCCAAACATATTGGGCCTTTATATTTCCAACCTTTTGCATCAAGCTGCTTAAGATATTATCAGTCGGAACCAGCCATCAGAAGAAGCCCACAGTCAAGCATATATAACATAATACCACAACTGTTAAGTATGGCTACACATTGATGGCAATAGATAAATTCTAAGGTTGAAATTGGAGCAATGTGGGCAGGTATAAGGCTTGAAAGCAGTTTAGACTTTGTTGTGTATACTCTCAATTATATTGATCTTGCCGTCTCTCTTAACTTGGAGATTGACAACTCTTTTGCTCAGGGATAACAGAAAAACTAAAAGGATTGGCCAGTTACCAAACACAAATTCAGAAGAATGATGCTGAACTGACCAAATAAACAACAGTAGATGCACACATAATGCGATGGTTTGCATGGTAAAGGAAGAAATAAGAGGCCTACCCTTTTAGAACTTCAGAAGTTGCTGCTTCAAAACTAGAGATTAAGGTAGGCAAGCCAAAAGTAGTTAAATAATCTGCACTGGCCAGAAAACGCTGCTGGTCATTTCTGTCAATCAGATCAGCTTCATCCTAAGAAAAACAAGAAGAGCAGTTTCCCATAAGCAAAAGAACTATGGGCTAAAATCTAACCATCTATCAGCTTTATCCCACAACGACGAAAAAGAAAAGAAATTGCACTCCCATGGGCATAAACAGGTTAACACGTAATCTTGATTTTCCTTTTCCTTTGCCAATAACCAATTGAAATTCCATTTTGATTTCAAGCTTCTGACAGAACCCAGTTCCTCTGTTTCCACTGGAATATGGACCACAAGGTTCAAATGTTCTCCGTGAGTGTATGTACGCACACACACACACACTCCACTACATATTGTTTGAGACATGGGGAGTACAAGAGACAATTTTAGATGTTGACTATTTTGCAGTTAGATTTCCTTCATTTAATATCATGAAGCATATATATATATATATATATATATGGAGAGAGAAAGAGAGAGAGGCACCCAGAGAGATGCTGAGCATACTGCAAATTTGGGTAAAAACCCCACATACTCAGTACTAGACCAAAAGGTTAGGATCCAGTTCTACCAAGAAAATGTCCCATTATCCAGCACCAACCACAGGTTACAGTCACCTTGGTTCTCGGGTAGGTTCCTTCCTGTGTGTAGGCTCTACATAGTTTTCCTGCTACTTCGCTTTGTTGTCACAATTAACTGCACATAAGAGTCTCATTAGTTCTGTTTTTGTATTTGCACATAGTGCTTCACTTTGTCTTTGCTTCCACTTATTTCTTGCCATTCTACCTCGATATGGCTAGTGCAAATCTTACGATTGTTCTCATTCTGCTGGTAATCAATTAAATTAATTAAGCGCCGTTGCATAACAAGTAGATGCTCAGTTTCAACTTAAGGACTTGCGTGATGACATTTCACCATGAGAAGGGAGACAAAAAGTGAAATCCAAATTTAGATGAAACCATTAAGAAACTGAAAACAGGAAAATTTTGGAGTACAACTGGGTGACTGGATGTCCAAGAAGAACATGGGTACCCTTTGAAATCTGCATAGGAATGCTTTTACAGAGGGATGACAAAGCATCATATCTGGAGATCTTCAAAATCCCAAGTGGACGAACATATTAAAAAATCAGAAACTGCAACTTAGCCAGGAATTTGACACATGATCCATAGATTGTTTGAGACTTAGTATGATTGCCGAAGGTAGGTCCAGGCTAGGTATAATCCGGAAAACAGAAAACTAATCTGTTTTATGGAGAATTGCAGTTAAAGTATATTAATTGGATAGAATCAGCTCTGTCACACCTCACGAACAAGACAAATCAAACAGTTCATTTTTAATATAATTAAAAAGACATATCTATTTTGTATGCCATTATTCTTTCAAAGATACTGGATAAAAAGAGCTAGCCTCCAAAAGGCTGGTTGCTGCTTCAATACGCCGTAAAAATCTCAAACCATGTGAGCTATTTTTTGTCCTTATTGCGTCTATAGGGATCACGGCCCTAACCTTAGTCCACACCCTATTGGATTTGTCGCCGCAACTGTAAGTCCAGGAGTCCATGATGTGAAAGTTTGAAAAAGAGGGATTAGAACACTCAATAGAGCCTGGTTCAATAACTCTATAGTTTGCAGACAAGCATGGCAATCCCACTTTTGTTAGGGAACTTAAAGCTGCTTAGGAGAATAGCAAGGTGCTCTATCAAATATCATCAGAAATTCATTTAGAATGACCTCAAAATTGACCTACCAATTATCAGCCTGAATATGTGATTGCACAAGGCATCTGCTACATAACAAATTTCAAAACTTAATAATACCGAAAGTACACTAGACCAAGAGGAGCATAACTACATAATTCTAATTTAGTATGTATAGAAAGAGGACGTACACCTGAAATATGCATAGTAAACTATTACCTTTTTATAAATCAGAAAAGAACACACATTGCTATCAGTGAGTTTTTTCGAAGATTAATAACTGACACAAAAAAAAAAGGCTTGCATTAATTTTGTTCTTTCCCTTTCAAAGAATTGTCAAATTTAATGATTCTAACCAACAACCCATGTACAAAAGTAGTCACACGGTGGATAGATAGAATTCTTTTTTCCAATAAGTAATGATGAGAAACAGTAAAGGTTCTGCAGTGATGAACAAAAGAACTTGGCTCTAGGCATAAGATGGATGCAGAGAAGATTAAACGGGGTAGTTAGGCAATGAAAGAAAAAGTTGGAGGTTAGGAGTTTGAAATGAAAGAAGGTTTCTGTTAAGAAATCAACACTTGGAAGGGTGATAGAAAGTATAGAAAGATATCAGGGACATCCTTCAGTTCTACTGGTTTGAATATGCTGCAGTCTGGTGGTAGGGCACACTGCTATAGCTGAGCTCCAACCACATTACTCAGTAAGGGCGGTCTGGAAGAATTCAAGAGCTCGAGCCTAACAGAGTTGTCGTTTCCAACTCTGATGCAGTCATTACAAAAAACCGAAGTGTAGACCTCCCCAAGAACAAGAATTTCACGTAATCCCAGACACCAACATTGATCAGTAGCTTGCAATCGAATATTACATGACGTTAAGGAACACATTTAGTGGCAAGGCTTCTCTAATACAATTTAGACAAAGTGATCATCATAATCACAAGCTTCCAATCATAGAGTCATGAACAAGAAGGACAGCAGCAGTTCTTACAAATTGGCTAGAACTTCCAATGCCACGTGCTGTGTCTATATAGAGATGTCTTCCTAATATGTTGACTTGAACTCTAATATATAAGCTTAGCAATGTTGTTGCCCAGAGAGACAACACCATTCTTGTAAAACCTGGAAGACCACAACATACAAACAAGATAAGCAAACTACTCTATGTCAAATTTCAATGCATCAAAAGTTATAAGCCCATTCAACATACTTAAAATTTTGAGTCTGTCCCATAGCTCGAGCTTCTCTGCAGCTGTTAGACTATTTGGCAGATCCTTTCCTTTCATCAACCTATCTGTCAAGTGTGTGAGGTCCAATTCTTCTTCTATCTGACTACTTAAACATCGCATTACATGAGGCAACGTCGTTGAATCAGCTATTCTTTGGATATTCTCAAAATGTGACTTCACCCTATCGATCAAACAAAATCAATTCACACATTAATGCTTTGAAGCATGACGAAACTCTTAGACAAGCATTACCATTCACGAAAAACAAAACAAAAAAGAGAGAGAGATCTTAACTGGGATTTAATGAGTTCCTCGCTTCTCCTTTGGTCGGCGAGTTCTCTCTCAAGATCAGAAAGCTTTCGCCTGTGTGCATCATACAACTTATACAAAAGGTACCCACTTCCGAAAACTCCAAGTGTAACATATACCTTCCTCTTATGTCTTCTCCAAAATTCCCTATTCCAAGAAATCCATAGGCAATGATGAATGAATGATCAATCAATCAAATCTATCCGACTCCCAAACTAGTTGGAGTCAGCTGTATGCATCATCTACACCCGTTCCACTCTATTTGGACCCTCCCTTTCCCAATAAAAATTAAGTTATATACATTGAAATATAAAGATAACAGGCAAGTTACCATTTTGCCATATTAATGCTTATCAAGAGATTTACATTAAACAAGTGACCTGATTATGTAAATATTTTTTTACATTTTAGACAATATAGAGTACTTGATAAAGTCAATTCAATGGGGACAAAAAAGAAAAACAATGAAGAATGAAACAAAATTGAACATCACATAATACAACCCTATAAAAAAATGCATAACATAAAAAGGGAAAGAAAGGAATTTAACGAACCACATCCAATCAATTTGCTTGGATTATCCTCTGTTAGTTACACCGACCTTTGTTTATGGCCGGAACTTCTGATTTGTTACGAACTTGTAAAAGTGATGAATAATTGTGAGGGTTTTGGGCTAAGAATTGGTTAGCTGCTTTCAAGTCTCAACTTCCGATGTCCGAATGGGGTCACCTTCTAATTGGCAACTGTCTTTGTTTGGTTGGAGCATTGAATTAAAAAGCGGCTCATATGATAAAAACAAGAAATTCAATCCTATAAATAAAAAATAAAGATAATTTAAAAATAAAATGAGTATTTAATACCGTGAGTATAACAGGAAAAACGAAATTGTATTATCTTAATATGCTAAAAGTGACAAGTAAAATTGAAAATCTATTTTTAGAATACTGGATAAGTAAAAGTGAACAGAGGGCAATAAGCCCTAGACATTTCTTGGAGTTTCTATAAATAGTGTAATATTAATTATTAATATTTGTTACTCCTTCTGGTCCACTTCAATTGATTTTTTTCGCTTTTTTGTGGTTCATAATATTTGATTTTTCAATATCATGAAAGTATTAACTTTTTTTTCCATAGATGCACATGGAGTAAAGAGCGTGGGAGTATTTATTGTATTTTTAATAAATAAATTAAGGTTAATAGGGTCAATTTTGTTATTAGTTAATGTTAAAATATTAATTTCTTAATATATATATAAAAACAATCAAAATTAATTAAAGTGAACCGGAGAAAGTATTGGTTTAACTGTTGCGAAAATAAATTTGGAAAAGACAAAACTGGAAAATTGATGATTTTGATAGTAATCTATGCCTTAAAGAATCAAACGTTTTTTTCTATTTTATTATTTTGTTTGTGATAGTATTTTCCATTGCTTTACATAGCGGAACAAAAAATTTAAAGGTTATTGAGAAGAGGATTGTCTATGTCCCTTTTGAAGGCAAAGATAAGTATGTATGATAGGGTTTAAATTATATATATAATCGAACCATTTAAATTGTTTATATATTTATAAAATTGAACCCTTTAAATAGTAATTGCAATGGCTAATAATAGCGGTGGATATTGTAGAATAGATGATAATTAACATGTGATAATAGGTTAGAACCTCTGGAAAGACACTTTCAAATATTATTTGATTTTAGATGAAAATTTAAATTTATTTTCTCTTCTCTTTCCTTACTAACTACACTAATATTACGAAGACTTGCAATCTAATCATATTTGTGAGAATCTTTTAGAAAATACATAATATGGGTGGGTTAAATCCTCTTTATTTCACTCTTCGTTTATTTTTTTCAGACTCTCTTAAGTCATAGAAAAATTAAAACAAGAAACATGCCCTTGCCTCTACTTTTAAGTATTAACATTTCATAATTATTATTTCAGATCCTCCACTTCTACCGTTAATTATTTCCCTAATTATGATGACCTTACCACCTTCCCCAACCATGGAGCCACCAGACCTTAGCTCAATGCAAATAGATGTCCCTAATCCAAGTTCTGATAAATCTTCCTACACGCAGAACCTACTCTCAATTAACACACTTATCCACCACTTGTCACACTAATCATCGTAATCTCGACCTCACAGATGGAAGTCATACCATGGTGAATTCACAGGATTTTATGCCTTTATCCTCCTCTGATAATTCTAGACTTTACCTCCCTTGGCAATTCTCTGTTATTGTTAATGTCTTTGGCAAGAAAGTGGGCCGCCAGGCCCAAAAACAATAATTAACTGCTTTATGAAAGCCGTCTGAGGAGCTGCCAATAATTGATCTAGGTTTCGATTTTTATTTAATAAAATTCCTTAAGGAGGAAAACATGAATCGTGCTTTACATGATAGACAATGGTTTGTGTTTAATCACTTTCTTTCGGTGAGAAGATGGGAACCTAAATTTATAACATCCTCAACCCAACTAACCTATTCAGCTATTTGGTTACGTCTCCCGGAACTCCCTACTGAATTCTACGACATGGATATACTCCAAAAAGTCAGACAAAAATTGGAAAACTACTCAAAGTTGACTTGCACATCTTCAACGACAAAAGACCGCTACGCTCGTATCTGCATTGAAGTCCCATTGAGAAACCACTAAAACACATGTTTACATTGGAACTCACACGCAATCGATTTGGTATGAAGGCCTTAATCTCCTTTGCACTAGATGTGGTTGTCTAGGACATCAAAAAACTCAATGCTCATATCCTCCCTCATCAATCACCTCACCAATACCATGTTCCTCCACTGCCATTCAGCCATTAAATCACCCGCTACATTTGATACCAACCCATCTGTTTGTGACGACCCGGCCAGTCGTCTCATGAGTTACCACTCTGTTTTTTCTATTTCTACTTCTTATTGCTTTGTTTATCGGTTTTATGTGTAATCGGGTTGGTTGGTTCGGGTTCGGAAAGGTTTTGGTAAGGTTTGAAATACTTAGTCTCTTTTGAGGAAGCTTAAGTTGAAACGGTCCACCGAATGTTGACTTATGTGTTAGAGGGATCGGATGTGAGTTTTGATGGTTCAGATAGCTTCGGAAGGTGATTTGAGACTTATGAGCGTGATCAGAATGTGTTTTGGAGGTCTGGAATAGATTTAGGCTTGAATTGGTGAAAGTAGAATTTTGGTATTTTCTGGTTAATATGTGAAATTTTGATATAGGGGTCGGAATGGAATTTCGGAAGTTGCATTAGTTCCATTGTGTCATTTGGGACGTGTGTGCAAAATTTCAGGTCATTCGGACAAGATTTGGTATATTTTTTGATCGAAAGCGTAATTTAGAAAATTTTGGAATTCTTAGGCTTGAATCCGATGTGTTTTGGTTGGTTCGATATTGTTTGAGGTGTTTTGAAGATTGGTATAAGTTTGGATGGTGGTATATGTTGTGTTTGTGCTTTTAGTTGAGGTTCTGGGAGCCTCGGGGTGATTTTGTATGGTTGGCGAAAAGATTTGGAGTTGGTTGTGACAGCCGAAGTCTCACATTGCTGTCATAACCACACTTCCGGCTAGGGGTTTGCAGGTGCGGTCTCGCAGAAGTGAGATTTGAATCGCAGAAGCGAACAGGGCCTGGGAAGGCAGAAACTGCAGAAGCGGTTGAAGAACCGCACGCACCTGCGATGGCGCAGGTGCAGATTAGACAGCGCAGATGCGAAAGTGGAGGATTTAAGTGATGACCGCAGAAGCGGTCCATTGATCGCAAAAGCGGTACTGCAGCAACAGTAGAAGGGGCTGCAGATGCGAAATTCCTAGTCTAGAAGGTATAAATTACTTCCTTCGCGATTTTTGAGTTATTCCACAATTTCTAAGTCGGTTCTTTGAGCTTTTTGGGCGATTTAAAGAAGGATTTCAATGGGATTTCATTGGGGTAAGGATTTTGGACCTAAAACTCATTCCTATGGTATTATCTCATGGATTAGAGCTGTAATTAATGGAATTTAAGGGTTAAATTTGGGGAAACTAGGGCTTGAAAACTTAGGCCTTTGATTGAGGATTTGAAGGACCATTTGTGGTCGGATTTTGGTACTTTTGATATATATGAACTCGTGGGGAGATTAGGAATCTATTAGTGTGAATTTTATAAAATTTTAAGAAGTGGGCCCGGGAGGTCGGGTTTTGGTAATTTCAGGATTTATGTTGTAAATTGATTATTTTCGCTTGGGCTTCGTTCCCTTAGCATATTTTGACGTTGTGGTTCTAATTTTGGATAGATTCGATGCTAGTGGAGGCCGAATCGAGGGGCAAAGTCATCACGGGCTAGAGTTTGGATTGGATTGAGGTGAGTAATTATTGTAAATGTTGTTTCGGGGGTTTGAAACCCCGGATTGCACATCGTGGTGCTATAATGAGGTGTTGTACACGCTAGATGACGAGCGTGGGGTTGTGAACCATTGGGGATTATGACTTAGTCTATCCTGAATGACTATTTTACCCGTATTTGATTGAAAACTATTTGTTATCATCATATTTTGGCTGAATGCCATATTTGGGCCTCATGCCAAGTATTTGGACCCTTAGGGGACTTTTACCGATATTTTCTCACTATTTTGACTTTATACTTGTACTCGGTCATGTTATATACTATTATTTTCATAACTCAGCCATGTTTACTCTGATTTAATACATTATATGATATTTTATATGATAATTGGGCTAAGCATCATATTTTATTGTTGCCCGAGTGGCTTACGAAATTTTAACTGAGTAAGGCTGAGGGCCTGTGTTGTGAGGAAACACTAATTATGATTTTGAGGCCGAGAGCCTGATATTTTACGCCACGAGGTGTCTTGTTTATTATGAGGCCGAGGGCCTAAGATTGTACGCCACGATATGGCTTGATATTGCGCTTGGGACGTAAGGAGCCCCTCTAGGATTGTGCACACCCCCAGTGAACGCGGGTACCCATTGCGATGTGAGATATAGCCCAAGGGGCTGGTGTTGTTCTATGATATTGCCCGAGGGGCGGATTTTGTTGACCTAGTGCCCGAGGGGTAGTTCTTTATGTGTTTATCTTTCCTAGTTCCCTATCATTTACTTGCTTAATTGTTAAAAAAGGTATGTTTATGAAGTTTAAACTGAACAAAAGTGACTTCACATACTTTTATTGCTCATTTGTTTTTACTGGCTTTTTACTACTTCTTTATAGCCTATTTACATACCTTTACGTGGTTATTACTCAGTCTGCATTTATTATTATTACTCACTCAGTTGGAGTACTCACTTTACTTCCTGCATCCCGTGTGCAGATTCAGGCCTATCAGATCCTGCTTGCGAAGGTTGAGAGCTGCCCAGCAAATTTCTGGAGATTCACTAGGTAGCTGCCCGGCGATTCGCAGCCTAGTGCTTCTCCCTCTATCTTACTTCCTTCTGTTTAGTTATGTGATAGTTGAGTAAACATTTTCAGACTTGTAGTATTGTTATAGATGCTCATGACTGGTGACACCCCGATGTCGGGCTTTGTTGGCTTTTATTCCTCAAATTGTACTGTTCACTACTTATTTGGGATTTTATCATGTTAAAGACTTAGTTCTATTATTTTAATTGCTTAAAAATGAATTGAGAATGTGTAGGCTAGCCTTGTCTTCACGAGAGGCGCCATCACGATCGGGTACGGGTTTAGGGTCGTGACAAGTTGGTATCAGAGCCTAGGTTACATAGGTCTCATGAGTCATGGGCATGTTTAGTAGAGTCTCGTGAATCGGTACAGAGACGTCTGTATTTATCCTCGAGAGGTTGTAGAACCATTAGGAAAAACTTCATATTCTTGAAATTCTTGTCGTGCGAATCTGTTGATCCGAGTACTAAACTTCTGTTATTCTATTCTCTCTCATATGGTGAGGACACGCGCTACCTGTCAGGATGGACGACCACCAGTACCACCAGCTATGGCCACTAGAGGCCAAGGACGCGGTCATGGTCGCGGTAGGGGCAGGGGTGTGGCCCGCACAGCAGCTAGGGCATCACATGCAGATCCACCAGTTGCCCCAGTTCAGGATCAGGTCCCAGTTGTGGACGCTCCAGCAGCACCAGCTTAGGCACCAGTTGTGCCCATTGTGATTTCGGGTCTTCAGGAGGCCTTAGTTCAGATTCTATCGGTATGCACTAGCCTAACTCAAGCGGTTTCAGTTACTATAGCCACAGCTACTTCTTAGGCTGGGGAAGGCAATCATCCGCTCGCACACCTGAGTAGGTCGTGCAGGTACTTCAGACACCGGGGGCACATCCAGCCCAGTCGGTTGTAGCTTTTCAGGACTATATAGCTCATGCCATGCCAGAGGATGAGTAGCGTAGGTTGGAGAGGTTTGGTAGACTTCAGCCTCCGACTTTTAGCGGTGCAGAGGGAGAGGATGCCCAGGTTTTCTTAGACAAGTGCTAGAGGATTCTTCGCACAGTAGGTATTCTGGAGATCAGCGAGGTCGCTTTCACAACTTTTCAATTTTCTGGACTGCCTTCACTTGGTGGGAGGCATTTGAGAGGCGTAGGCCTGTTGGTGCAGCACCCCTTACCTCGCAGCAGTTCTTCATTCTCTTTTTGGAGAAGTATGTGCCACAGTCTCGCAAAGAAGAGCTGCACAGGCAGTTTGAGTGGTTGCGTTAGGGAGAGATGATTGTGACACAGTAAGAGATGAGGTTCTCAGATTTATCTCGTCATGCTATTTGGTTGGTTTCGACAGATAGAGAGAGGATTAGGAGGTTTGTTGATGGCCTCACTTATCAGCTTTGTATTCTTATGACTAGGGAGAGGGTGTCTGGTGCTATTTTTGAGGAGGTGGTTGACATTGCTCGTGAGATTGAGTCTGTTCGTTTCTAGGAGTGAGAGGAGAGAGAGGCTAAGAGGCCTCGAAGATCTAGTAGTTATAGTGGTGCTCCTTCGAGAGGTCAGTTTTAGCACGGTAGAGGCCGCCCATTCAAGCACGCTCAGCCAGCTCACCCAGGTTATCATGGGGCGTCATCGGGTCATCGTTCTTATAGTTCTCATCAGGGCCAGTCATCATTTAGTTCCCTTCCAGCTCAGAGTTTGTCCCGTGCTTTATCAGTTCAGGGCTCTTCTATGATAGGTGCACCCGGTAGTAATTTTGGTGCTAGGGGTCCCTTCAGTCCCCGTCTCTAGCACTTGGGAGTTGCTATGAGTGTAGAGTGATGGGCCATATGTGGAGGCAATGTCCTCATCATCTTGGGGATTTATCTCAATAAAGGGGTCAGCCGTCGGCTTCAGCACCAGTTGCTTCATCACCACCCAGCCAGTTAGGGGTGGAGGTCAGTCAGTTAGGGTTCGCCCTAGAGGGGGAGGTCGATCAGGTGGCGGTCAGCCCATTTTTATGCACTTCCAGCTAGACCCGATGCTATTGCTTCCGATGCTGTTATTACAGGTATTGTTTTAGTCTGTCGCAGAGATGCTTGTGTATTATTTGATCCCAGTTCCACCTTTTCTTATGTCTCATCATACTTTGCTCGTTATTTGGATATGCCCCGTGAGTCTCTTGTTTCACTTGTCCATGTAACTACTCCAGTGGGCGATGCTGTTATTATAGACCATGTGTACCGGTCGTGTATGATGACTATTGGGGGTCTGGAGACCCGAGTGGATCTGTTGTTATTATGTATGGTAGACTTCGATGTTACTTTGGGCATGGATTGGCTATCTCCATATCATTTTATTCTGGACTGTCATGCTAAGACAGTCACAATGGTTATACCAGGTGTGCCACGGATTGAGTGCCGGGGTTCGATTGATTATGTTCCCAGTAGGGTAATTTCTTTCTTGAAGGCCCAGCGTATGGTTGGGAAGGGTTATCTTTCATACTTAGCATTTGTGAGGGATGTCGGTGTAGAGACTCCTAGTATTGATTTTGTTCCCGTTGTTAGGGGTTTTCCCAATGTGTTTCCCGTAGACCTGTCAGGCATGCCACCGAACAGGGATATTGACTTTGATATTGATCTGGTGCCGGGCACTCAGCCCATTTCTATTTCGCCATATCGAATAGCACCAGCGGAGCTGAAGGAGTTGAAGTAGCAGCTTCAGGAGCTCCTTAAGAAGAGGTTTATTCGGCCTAGTGTGTCGCCTTGGGGCGCGCCGGTTCTATTTGTGAAGAAGAAGGATGGCACTATGAGGATGTGCATTGATTACAGGCAGTTAAACAAGTTAATAGTTAAGAACAAGTATCCTTTGCCTCGCATTGATGATTTATTCGACCAGCTTCAGGGAGAGAGTGTGTTCAGGTTATCACCAGTTGAAGATCAAGGACTCGGATATTCTTAAGACAACTTTTAGGACCCGATATGGTCATTACGAGTTTTCGGTGATGTCTTTTGGGCTGACCAATGCCCCAACAGCGTTCATGTATTTGATGAACAGCGTGTTCCGGCCTTATCTCGACTCGTTTTTCATAGTCTTCATTGATGATATTCTGGTGTATTCATGTAGTCAGGAGGAGCACACGGAGCATTTGAAAGTTGTGTTGCAGAGATTGAGGGATGAGAAGCTTTATGCAAAGTTCTCCAAGTGTGAGTTCTGGCTCGGTTCCATGGCATTATTGGGGCACATGGTTTCCAGTGAGGGTATTCAGGTTGATCCAAAAAAGATAGAGGCAGTCCAAAGTTGGCCCAGACTGTCCTCGGCCATAGAGATTCACAATTTTCTTGGTTTGGCGGGCTATTTATGGCCGGTTTGTTCAGGGATTTTCATCTATCGCATCGCCCTTGACCAAGTTAACTCAGAAGGGTGCTTCATTTGTATGGTTGGATGAGTGTGAGGAGAGCTTTCAGAAGCTCAAGACAACCTTGACCACAACTCCAGTGTTAGTTTTGCCATCAACATCAAGTTCATACACTGTGTATTGTGATGCTTCAAGAATTGGTATTGGTTGTGTATTGATGCAGGAGGGTAGAGTTATTGCTTATCCTTCTCATCAGTTGAAGCCCTATGAGAAGAACTACCATGTTCATGATTTGGACTTGGCTGCTATTATGCACACGTTGAAGATTTGGATGCATTATTTGTATAGTGTGTCTTGTGAGGTGTTTACTGATCATCGTAGTCTCCAGCACTTGTTCAAGGCAGAAGTATCTTAATTTGAGATAGTTGAGGTGGTTGGATTTACTGAAGGATTATGATATTACTATTTTATACTATCCGGGGAAAGTCCAATGTGGTGGCCGATGTGTTGACCCAAAAGGTGGTGAGTATGGGGAGTTTGCCATACATTCCAGTTGGGGAGAGACCTCTTGCATTTGATGTTTAGGCCTTGGCCAATCGGTTCGTGAGGTTAGATATTTCGGAGCCCAGTTGGGTATTGGCTTGTATGATTTTTCGGTCTTCTTTATATGATCGCATCAGAGAGCGCCAATATGATGATCCTCATTTGCTTGTCCTTAAGGACAAAGTTCACCATGATGATGCCAGAGATGTGACTATTGGTGATGATGGGGTGTTGAGGACGTAGGGCCGGATTTATGTGGCCAATGTAGATGGGCTTAGGGAGTTGATTCTGGACGAGGCCTATAGCTCGCGTTATTCCATTCATCCGGGTGCTGTGAAGATGTATCAGGATCTGAGATAACATTATTGGTGGAGGAGAATGAAGAAAGACATTGTGGGATTCGTAGCTTAGTGTCTCAATTGTCAGCAAGTGAAATATAAGCATCAGAGACCAGGTGTCTTGCTTCAGTGGATGGATATTCTAGAGTGTAAGTGGGAGTGGATCACCATGGACTTTGTAGTTAGGCTCCCATGGAATTTGAGGAAGTTCGACGCTATTTGGGTGATTGTGGATCGGCTGACCAAGTCCCCGCACTTCATTCATGTGTGTACTACCTATTCTTCAGAGCGGTTGACAGAGATCTATATCCGGGAGATTGTTCGTTTGCATGGTGTCCCAGTTTCCATCATTTCAGATAGGGGCACTCAGTTTACTTCACAGTTTTGGAGGTGTGTGCAGCGAGAGTTGGGTACTCAAGTTGAGTTGAGCACAGCTTTTCACCCTCAGACGGACGGATAGTCCGAGCGCACTATTCAAATATTGGAGGACATGTTACGTGCTTGTGTCATTGATTTCAGAAGGTCATGGGATTAGTTTCTACCACTTGCAGAGTTTTCTTATAACAACAGCTACCAGTCGAGTATTCAGATGGCTCCATATGAGGCTTTGTATGGAGGCGGTGTAGATCTCCAGTTGGTTGGTTTGAGCCCGGTGAGACTAGGCTATTGGGGACAGATTTGGTGCAGGATGCTTTAGACAAGGTGAAGGTAATTCAGGAGAGGCTTCGTACAGCGCAGTCGAGACAAAAGAGTTATACTGACAGGAAGGTTCGAGATGTGTCCTACATGGTTGGTGAAAAGGTTCTATTGAAGGTTTCGCACATGAAGGGTGTTATGAGATTTGGGAATAAGGGTAAATTGAGTCTTAGATTCATTGGTCCTTTTGAGGTACTTCAGAAGATTGGGGAGGTGGTTTATGAGCTTGCTTTTCCACCCAGCTTGTCGAGTGTGCATCCTGTATTTCACGTTTCTATGCTCCGGAAGTATATTAGGGATCCGTCTCTTGTTTTGGATTTCAGCACAGTTCAGTTAGATGGTGATTTAACTTATGATATGGAGCCAGCAGCTATTTTGGAGCACCATGTTCGAAAGTTGAGATCAAAGGATATAGCTTTAGTGAAAGTGTAGTGGAGAGGTCGGACCGTGGAGGAGGATACCTGGGAGACCGAGCAGGAGATGCAGAGCAGATATCCTCACCTGTTTGAGGCTTCAGGTATGTTAATAAAATAAAGCGTCTTTTCGGAAAAGGCCTGTCTTTTCTTCTATAAATAAACATGAGTTTCCCTACGATGAAAATTCAGAAAATCTGCAAGTATCAATTTGTGGCTTGTTGTATCCTGAAGAAGATTGTGTGTATTTTCCCCAAATCTGTATACGGGAAATAACTTCTTTAAGGAAAGTCGTTCTCACGCCTCAAGCCTTCATCAATTTAGTTTTTTTTATTATTATTTCTAACAATCTTAAAGAAGTTATTCTGCTATGGAAAACATTCTGTCCGCTGTTGAAAATCCAAAAGAATTCATCAAACTCAATCGTTTTGATGGATCAAACTTTACTCGCTGGAAGGACAAGATAATTTTCCTACTGACTGCTCTGAAGATTTTTTATGTTCTCGATCCACAATTGCCTGTTGTGCCAGATCCGACTGCAGAGGATTCTGATGAAGTGAAAGCAACGAGGAAGAAATGGGAAGATGATGAACTGCTGTGCCGGGGACATATTCTAAATACATTAACAGATCGTCTCTATGATCTATATTAAAATTTGAAGTCTCCAAGGGAAATCTGGACAGCATTGCAAAGTGCTTATGAAAACGAGAAACGAGGTATCGATAAATTTCTATCTTTAAAGTACTTTGAATTTAAAATGGTTGATACAAAGCCCATTATGGATCAGATTCATGAACTGCAAATCTTAGTTTCAAAACTAAGTGATCTTGAAGTTAAAACTCCTGATGCACTTCAAAATCAAATCGGTGCTATACTTTCTAAACTGCCTTCTTCTTGGAATGACTATAGAAAGAAAATCATGCATTCTTCTGAGAAATTGACTGTGGAACAATTTCGAACTCATATTCAAATTGAAAGTGAGACTCGAATTCGTGATACTTTTATGCAACCCTCAAGTTCCACAGTTAAAAATGTTAGTCAAAATAATAACGGAGATGGAAATAAAAATCTGAAAGTTTCCAATAAGCCTCCATCTAAAAAGAGGAATTCTTTGAAATGTCATCATTGTGGAAAGAAAGGCCACAAGATTCGTGATTGCAGGTTTAAGAAAGCAGGAATTAATTTTAACCATGGAAATTCTGGAAATTCTGGAAACTCCGGAAGGTCTGAGAAAGCAAAAGCAAATACGATTGAAAGTTCTTCACAAGGCTTGGTTGCAATGGTTTCTGTAGCACCATGTAATATGGTTACAGAATTAAACATGGCTGTTGCTGCTCTTAAGAGTCAAGATTGGTGGTTGGATTCAGGTGCCACTGTTCATGTCTGTTATGAGAAGAACATGTTCAAGACTTATGCAGAATTGAAGGAACCCAAGAAGGTTCTCATGGGAAATCATATGACTGCAGATGTTGCAGGAAAAGGAAGTGTTGAGATTAATTTCACTTCTGGGCAGAAGCTAACATTGCTAAATGTGTACCATGTTCTTGACATGAAGAAGAACTTGATGTCTGCTAGTTTGCTATCTAAGAGAGGTTTCAAGATAGTCATAGAATCTGATCATGTAATAGTATCTAAGAATGGTTTATTTGTTGGAAAGACTACACTTGTGATGGCATGTTCAAACTTAGTATTAATGCAATAAACTATGTTTCTGCTTATATTGTTGAGTCCAATTTTTCTTTATGGCATGCTAGATTAGGACATTTAAATTTTGGTTCACTAAATTATATGTCCAAAAATGGATATATTTCTTGCAAGCATGATGATGTGAAATATGTATACAAGCAAAAATGACTAAGAAACCTTTTCGTAAAACTGAAAGATTTAGTCAATTGTTACA
>MU781117.1:0-26943 GCA_026770625.1 Nicotiana glauca
AGTTCTTTCTAATTAGATGGTGTTTAGTTATACATACTAGTGCTATTCAATGGCACTAACGTCCTTTTTGCCGGGAGCGCTATATTTTTTTTTAAACGAATGTAGGTGGCTCCATAGCGGATAGTGCCGATCGTGTGTAGCAGAGCATCCTCCTTCCCAAAGATCTTGGTGAGCCCCTTTCTCCTTCAAGGGGGTTATATTGCACGTCATCTTATTTTAGATTTTCACTTTTGAGGTATAGCCGGAGCCTTGTTACCGGCATTTCTATATTACATTACTCTTCAGTTATGTTTAGAGGCTCCGTAGACAGTTGTGGGTAGTGTCGGGTATTGGAATTAAAGTAAGAATATCGATGTTTGGCAAAGACTTATAGCACTTGTGATATTTTGATAAATATGATTTAAGTTGCTAATGGAAAGGAAATGAAAGTTGTGAATGAAATACTTACTAAGTCTGATTAATGGAGTCCATCTCCTATTTAGTCATGAGGTTGTTTGGAAAGAATGAAACCTAACAGGCTTGCTCAGTCAGGTTTACTCGGTTGAGCGCCGGTCACGCTCCTCGGATTTTGGGGCGTGACAATGAGTAAGATGTGATACATGGATAACAACAGTAGATCGAAAAAATGATAGTATTAGAGAGTCTATAAGTCAAGGGAAGGAAAAGACGATGGGTGAAAAGCCTTGAGAAAACAAAATGATATAGGCCATAAATCATACCCTCATTTTGAGAAATAATTTCATAACTCCAACGTGATTACCAGAAGGAAAAGTTAGACCCCCGGAACAATAAAAATCAGTATGGGCTAGTGAACAAGATAAGTTGAACATAAATTAGGGACCAAATGATTTGATAATAGAAATTCTGCATCAAGAGAATTTCTGAGATTACGTTCCGACGATAATAGAATGGACAACGGAAGAATAACCTTTAAAGTTCATTCATGAAGATGCTTTTTTAAATCAAGCTCTGTAAGCAAAGTTAATCTTAAGGGACTAAGTATACTAGTTACACTAGGTGTCACCCTTGTGAGTAAGGAATTCAATTATCCTTGGTACAGAAGGGTTATCGCAAGGTGAGTAAGAGTCCATAAAGATGTGAAAAGACTCCAAAGATTAAGATATAACTATGGAATAGTAAATAAAGAATGTGGTAAAAAGGTGAAAGGAATGAGATTGCATCTATGCAGATCCTACAGATATGATACGACTCCAGAACATTATGCAAACACGACGTCGGGGAGAGGCAGTAAGGATTACAGCACAAGATGTTATTGATAAATAAATGCAAATGAACACTTGATGCATAAGGAGCCACTGCGAGAGGTTAGTTAAGACTAGTTGAGGAATTAAGGAAGTACGCTTCAACTTAAGCATAGTGACATAAAGAAGAAATGTTCTTGTAACAACAGTATCACAACAACATTGTATGCACTCTATAAGAAAGTGGCACCTATGGTGGATAATGAACGAGAAGAAGAAAAAAAGTTAAAATGTGATATTCAAGATCATATGGGTTGCATGGAATGCCAATATATGAGGACACTAAGATGAGCTAAGTAATCATGCAACAAGTGGCAGAACGACCAAGAAAAGCTATTGCTTACATTTAAAGACAATTGAGAAGGCACGAAAGGAAATCTATGATGCTACCAAGTAAAGGAAGGTTTTGAGTAGTATGAATCAATATGTGTAGGTCACACGCTAAAGTATCTTATAGCAATAAGGTTTTAGGTAGATAGGAGCAAAAGTGAGTGAGAAGGTAACGAGAGCAGGTAAGGCCTTGAGATTAAGCCCATCAAAACAAGAGAGCTGATGGTTTTCATAAGCTATAGAAAGCTCGATACAGTCTGAATGAACTCAGAGGAGTATAAGAATAGGGGCAATTAGAAGAGATAAAATAATGCCCTAGTAGTAGAATAAAGGTGTAATTGTGATAAATAAGAGGATGACGTTTGAGTCTTCAATTGAGTAATGATTTAAAGAAATGGGATTTCATGGATGGAACGGTATTAAAATACCCCCATAATATGAATAACGTTGGGATAATATGAAGTACGGTTATTGAAGTATAGTATCCACCCTACGTGATCAGGAAAATCATTTCAGATGTTCCTCAATGAGACGTGAGCCCTAGTGACAATGAATTACGTCAGAGGCGATGGTTGGAGCTAGTGAAAGACTATGATGTTGATATTTTATATAATCGAGGGAAGGAGAATGTAGTAGTCGACGCCCTCAACCGTATATCTAATGGGTAGCCTATCATATTTGCAGCCAGAGAAGAGTGAGATAGCTTGTGAGATTCATCAGCTAGCTAATCTTGGAATTCGATTACTAGATTCAAGTGGTATCGAACTTACTATTCAGGATATGTAAACATCCTCTTTAGTAACTGAAGTGAAGGAATTCCAGTATGAAGATCATGTGCTAGCTCATTACTGAGATACAACCCATCAAAAGGAGAAGACACCATTATAGGAGATAGAGTCCTTAGATATCGAGGTCGATTATATGTTCCTAATGTGGCAGGTTGTGCCAGCAGGTTATGTGACAAAGTTATGACCTACTTAGATGCACTAAAGCCATAAGGACAGATAACCAAGTATAGGAAACAAAATATAGCAATAGTTGTAAGTTCGGCAAAGTACCAAGCAAAGAACTTCAGTACACATATATATGCTCCGAGGGATATCTTGTCATTATATGTCCGCAAAGTGAGGTGAAGAGATTGGCAAAAAGTTGAAGAAAACAAAAGAGAGAGAAGATCCACACATAAAAGGACATATTCATACATGTTGCATCACTGTAGGTAGTCAAAGTTACGGGATTGGAAGAATTCCGATCACAAGTCGTGATGTGAGAAGAGTCCTAAAGGGGGGAATGCCCTGGTCTTTGAATTTATTCATAGAAAAATTGTCTAGATGGTAAGGAAAATATTAAAGTATTCAACATAGCTATAGGTTATTATACTGATAAGCACATCAGTCAACATTCGAGGACGAATGTTCCAAAGGGGGAAATGATATTACACCCCATATTTTTGTACGTGAAAGTATGTTATAAGTCAATTGATGTATGATCGGAAATGATATCTTCTTTGAAAGTATATAAAGTGATTTAATGTTTTTACACCCCATATTTTAGACGTAATTGTCATTACAGGATTATATAATGTAAACTAAAACAAAAAGACGAAATCCTTCTACAAGTATAGGAAAGGTTTATTGAAGTCTTAAGTAAGTTAAGATGAATATGAGACTTGTTAATCATGATTTAAATGAGTTTAAAGTAATAATATGAATATATATGATGTTTGGCTATGAAATATAAAATTTGGAAAAAATCAGATTGAAGTTGCGGAAAAACTGACTAAGGATTTGCCTTATAATGAAGTGTTTTGAGCAATACATTCTACGTGTTATATGAAGTCTTTTTGAGACATATTATATACCAAAATGAAGGTTATGGAACCTAGTTTCCAATAGTCCAAACCATTTATTCATACAATATCGGAGTAGAGAAATATGAATTTATAAATTAGGGTCGCCAAGTCACGTCGCAACGCTTTGGAGAAACTGGCAGTTTTATAGGCCAGGTTTCAACACAGTTTTCTCCCAATATATTGAGAGTTACATGGAGATATTTATATGAAACTAAATCCATATGTGTCAAGTTTTCAACTCTTTAAACCTTTTGTTAATACAATATCGGATTGGAGAGATACAAGCATCCGAAGTTGCACCACTCAAGCTGCCAAGCAGGCAGCTTACCCACCTGCTTGGAAAATTGAGGCGGTGGGCTTATATGTTATCTTATCCCTTGTATATCTCGTTATTATGCACATAAAACTTACACCAAAACACTCTCAATGCTCTCTAAGATCTGGTCCAAGATCCCAAGAACCAAACTAAAAGGAAATCAACTCAAACCATCATCAAAGGTGTTAAAGACTACAAGAGAATGCTTCTATGATGTTTTGATGTGATTGAGCGCTATTGTGAGCTAAGTTGAGATAGGGTTTCGAGTTGTAGATGGTTTATATGGTATATATAACATCTTCTTGATTGTTCCTAAGGCTAGTCTTGTGTTGGTTGTGTTGTTTGAGTGAAAAACCATAAGATAGCACTTGAAAGAACATGAGATATGGTTGTCTCTTTGGTTGGGCTGTTTTGTGGCTAAATATATGGTTTATGGTGGCTAGAAATTGTGAAATAATTTGATAATGTTGTGCCTTCTGTTTTTAAGCTTTTATAGGTGTTAATTAAGTTGATTGAAGACGAAAAGATGAAAAATATGTTATTGACGACAAAAATTAAGGTGCTAGACGTATGGGCTATTTTGGAAGGCATTTTGTGGATGTTTTAAACTAGGAATAATATGGTATATATAAGTATGATGTTCTTAAGGTTGGAAACTAATTTATGAAATAATATTTGTATTCAATTCATATCTTGTTATTAGTGAAAATGAGCTTGCCGCTCAATATGATTGTTAATATAATTGGAGAAAATCATATTGGATAACATTGTTGTTGTTGCTATTGTTGGTTATAGTTGATGTTGCTGGGATGTTGATGAACCTTAGTGGTCTTTGGGATGTATTAAAAATAGGGAAGGTTCTTCCCGATTTTCCATAAGCCATACGACTAGCCAAATACAATGGTATGATATTATATGTTAACAACAATATCATTTCACTTATTGTAGATGCAAGATGTTATGTCGAGCTTGGTTAAGTAATAAGGAAGATATCATATAGGTATGTTAAGGCTACACCTTCTTTCCATTTGGAATGATCCATATGATACAATGAAACGAGCAAGCACGTAAGCTTCACAAATAATTCTATTCTTAGAAGTATTAGGGCTGCCTATGTTCTTGATTTCCCACATTTCTTACTATCATATTGTATGTTCATGGGTCTCATGACATTTTGAGAGATCTTATTGACTTACTTCATTATGAATTGCATTCATATACACTATACTGACCCATGACTAGATAGCGTGATATACACGTATAGTATATGTATATGGAGCATGGAAAAAGGTTGTGGAATTATATACGCACCACCATCTAATCCGTTAGTATACGTTGATAATTTTGCCCACAGAGGCTGAGATGATATGATGTGATGCCCTCAGAGGCTTGATGATGATATGTACGCATATACTTTTACATGATATGACATTTATATGCACATGCATGACATTATAAATGTTTTATGATCACAGAGCTACTCAGACTTCCAGGTTGAGTACTAATTCCATTTTTCTTTCATGTATATACTACTTTTCACTTCTTACATACTTGGTACATTATTTTTACTGATGTCCCTTTTGCCGGGGACGCTACGTTTCATGCCCGCAGGTCCTGAAAGACAGGTTGATAGTTCTCCTAGTAGGCTATCCCGGATTTTCCACCATTGGGAGTCGTGATTGTGCCTACTGTCGGAGCTAGGAAAGCCAAGCATTTAAACATTTTTGGATAATAGCACCATAGTAATAACAATAATAAACCTTTAAATAGAAGCGGAAGTCTTTTATAACACAAATAACTGGAAACCTAAAATGCGAAAGTTTAATATTTCTCTACCCAAGACAGGAGTCGCTACCTCACGAACCACTAAAGAGTGCTACAAACAAGTCTGAATAGAAAAATACATAATGTCTATCTCGATACAATAAAAACAAACTAAAAATATGGAAAGGGACTTCGGCCTGCGAACGCCAGCTAGGCTACCTCGTAAGTCCTTGGACTGAAGTCAGCTCCCAATCAGTATACTACTGCTGTGGTCCAAAAGATATGCCCGGATCTATGCAAAAAGATGCACAGAGTGTAGCATCAGCACAACCGACCCCATGTGTTGGTAAGTGTCTGGCCTAACCCCGGCGAAGTAGTGACGAGGCTAGACCGGACTACCAGAATAACCTGTGCAGATATATATACAAGTACAAAAAAAATAATAGTGGAAAGTAAACAATTATAACTGGGAGGGGAACATGCTTATGGGGTAGCAGATAAAACGGAATATCAAGAATAACAAGGAAACTACATTTGAGTCCTTCTGACACAGAATAAGGGAAAACAAACCATTTTCACTTGGTTCAATTTCCTCTTGTTGCAGGCGTGAAACTCGATCCCATTTCATAACATCACGTGGTAGGCGTACCACTCGCTCCCATTTCATAATATCACGTGGTAGGCGTACCACTCGCTCCCATTTCATAATATCACGTGGTAGGCGTACCACTCGCTCCCATTTCATAATGTCCCGTGGTAGGCGTACCCTTCGCTCCCATTTCATAATGTCACGTGGTAAGTGTACCACTCGCTCCCATTTCATAACGTCACATGGTAGGCATACCACTCAATCCCATTTCACTATATATAAGTGGTCGGCGTGCCACACGATCCCATTTCATAATATATAAGTGGTCGGCGTGCCACACGATCCCATTTCATAATATATAAGTGGTCGGCGTGCCACACGATCCCATTTTATAATATATAAGTGGTCGGCGTGCCATACGATCCCATTTCATAACATATATATGGTCGGCGTGCCACACGATCCCATTTCACAATATATAAGTGGTCGGCGTACCACACAATCCCAATTCATAATATATAATACACAAAATAATCTCGGCAAGGGAAAACACAAATAAACATCTAAATCCCGGCAAGGGATTAATCATATCTCTTCCATTTCTTTCATTTCTTACTCAATAGTATTTTTATCGTTCGAGCCAATGCTCCAAAGGATTTAGAATTCATAACTAATCCTCATACTATTCACATTAGGTAGAATTCATCAATTAGCATGGAAGAGTCCCAAAAATATCAGAATAAGTACAAACAAGGACCCACGGTCATGCTAGACACCGGTGTATAGATACTCGTCACCATGCCTATACACTATACCCGATCACTTAGCAATTAGCAATTAATATCACTCTAATCCTATTCCCTCAAGCCAGAGTTAGATCAAACACTTACCTCGGTCCAAAGAATAGCAATCAATCCTCAAATACCGCCTTTCCTCTACAATCCAACTCTGAAACAATGATATCTAGGCATAAATTCAATAATATCAATAAAGACTCATTGGCAACATCCCATAGCCTAAATATGAATTTCCTAGCATTCTTCTTGTGATGACCCAAAGGATCATCACCTATTTCCCCATCCACTCCGTGCTTCCGAGGTCTTGAAAACCTCATTTTTACCTACCTCAATTTGCGTGCGCAATCCGGGCGCGTATCCAGAAAACTTTTATGTGGAAATATGTGAATTCTGTGAAAAATTTGAAGAATTTTGATATTAAGATGATTAAAGTTGACTTTGGTCAACTTTTTAGGTAAACGGACCCGGACCCAAGATTGGACGGTCCCGGAAGGTCCGTAGAAAAATATGGGACTCGGGCATGTGCCCGAAGTCGAATTTCGAGGTCTAGAGCCCAAGGAAACAATTTTTCTGTGAAATTGTTTTTCTGAAATTATTAAGGAAAATGGAAATGAAAATTGATCAAAAGACTGTGGTATCGGGCTCGTATTTTGGTTCCGACACCTGGTACAAGTCTTATATATTATTTAAGCGCTTTACGTAAAGTTTGGTCAAAATCGGACGTCATTTGACGTATTTCGGACCTAAATATCTAAAGTTTGAAGTTTATGAAGTTATAATGAAAAATGATGAATTTGGGGCTTGATTCAATGATTTTGATGTTATTTGGGCGATTTGATCGCACGAGTAAGTCTGTAGGATGTTTTTGAGGTTGTGTACATGTTTGGTTTGGATCCCCGAGGGCTCGGGTGAGTTTTGGATAGGCATCGGATTGCATTTCTCATGTTTTGAGAATATGGTATTCCCAGCTTTGGTATTTTCGCATTTGCGAAGAAGTAATTGCAAATGCGACTACCTGATCGCAAATGTGATAAAATGGAGGCCCTGCATATGTCGCAAATGCAACAGGGATGTTTGCAAATGCGATAGTCACCTCCCCCTTCTGTGTTCGCAAATGCGACAAGAGGCTCGCAAATGCGAAGTGGTGGCCATCGCAAATGCGATGGAAAGGCCGCAAATGCGAAAGCTGCCTCCAGATCCATGTTCGCAAATGCGAACTAAAATGTCGCAAATCCCAAGCCTGTATTGTTCGCAAATGCGAACCTATGTTCGCATTTCCCATATCTGCAACCTAGCAAATTTTATACTTAGTCGAATTTTCATCACTTTTCACTATTCTTTCAAAACCCAAACACCATAGGCGATTTTTCATGAGCAAACTTCATCCCAAATCACTTGTAAGTTGATTTTTACTCAATTCTTTCAATCTTTAACATCATTAAACATGTTTCCACTTAAAATAAAGAATTTTCATGGGTAAAATTGGGATTTTTGGGTAGAACCTAGGTTTTCTATAAATTGGAGAGTTGGACCTCGATTTGAGGTCTGATTTCAAAATAAATTACATATTTGAATTCGTGGGGGAATGGATAACCATATTATGGTCCTAACCTCGGGTTTTGACCACGTGGGCCCGGGGCGTTTTTGGAAATTTTTGGAAAAGCTTGGGAAAAGCATTTTTATGCATTCAAATTGATTCATATAGTGTTTATTAAAGTAATTGATCAATTTGTGATTAGATTCAAGAGAAGTGGAGGTGGAACCGCGAGGTAAAGCGATAGTTGAGGATTAAGTGGATTTCAAGGCTTTGAGGTAAGTGTTTGGTTTAACCCTAGCTTGAGGGAATAGGAGTTGAGTCTTGTTGCTAATTGTTACGTGATCGAGTATGATGTATAGGCATGGTGACGAGTATCTATACATTGGTGTCTAGCATGAGCGTGAGTTCTTATAATGTGATTGTCATGAATAGGTTGTGAACTCCATGTTTATTGGAGGATTTCTATATGTTGTGAATAACATGTGAATGGTGATAGGATCATTTGATTCCTAGGAGCATTGGCTCGAGTTGTGATACGAATATTGAAAGTATACGAAATAACTTGATTCTTTGGAGCGATGTCTCAAAAAGGGTAGAGTGAATTATAATATAGGAAAAGTAAGAAAGAGGAAGTGTTGTTAATTATTCCCTTGCCGGGATATTTGGTTGAACTTGTTGGTTCTTTCCCTTGCCAGGATTTTTGTCAACTATTTGCTTATTTTTATGTCCCTTAATTGTGATTGTTGTTTGGGGAATCAGACTGTTAAATGATATTGAGGAGTGGGTTGCGCGCTGCAACAATGATATTGAGGATCGGATTGCACGCCGCAACAATATTTATGTGAGGATCGGGTTGAGTGCCGCAACAATGATACATGACAAATGGTAATTTATGGGCCGGGTTGCACGCCGCAACAGTTATTGGTACCATGTGTTTGTATTGAGTATTGATTCCTTGTTCATTGTGAATCTAGGCTGTTTTAGTTTGTCACTCGGAATTACTATTAATATTGTATCTCCCCATAGCATGTTTCCTCTCCCATGTTGTTAATTGCCTTGTATTCTATTTCCGCTGTATATTTATAACTGCACAGGTTTATAAGGTGTCCAGTCTAGCCTCGTCACTACTTCGCCGGGGTTAGGCTAGACACTTACCAGCACATGGGGTCGGTTGTGCTGATGCTATACTTCTGTGCATTTTGCATATGTCCAGGTTTTGAGGAGCAGCAGCAGCATTAGTACGGGAGCAGTCATTCATTTTCAAGAGACCGAGGTAGTCTTGCAGGCGTCCGCAGGACCGGCGTCTCTTCCCTATGTTCTCTTTTACACTGTTGCCTCCTTGTTTTCGAGACAAACAACTTATATGTTTCTTTCAGACCTTTGTATTTAATACATAGTATATTCTTAGTAGTTCGTGAGTAATGTGACACCAAATCTTGGGTAGAGGCTATTATTGATTGTTTCGCATTTTGATTCAGATTTATAAATCAGTGGAGAGGTCCGCCCCCTGAGGCCTCGACCTGGGAGTCCGAGTCTGATATGCAGAGCCGTTTTCCACATTTGTTCCTCGACTCAGGTACTTCTTTCTTTTGTCCGTTCGAGGACGAACGGTTGTTTTAGAGGTGGAGGATGTGACGACCCAAAGGGTCATCACCTATTTCCTCATCCACTCCGTGCTTCCAAGGTCTTGAAAACCTCATTGTTACCTGCCTCAATTTGCGTGCGCAATCCGGGCGTGTAGCCTGAAAACTTTTATGTGGAAATATGTGAATTCTGTGAAAAATTTGAAGAATTTTGATATTAAGATGATTAAAGTTGACTTTGGTCAACTTTTTAGGTAAACAGACCCGGACCCGAGATTGGACGGTCCCGGAATGTCCGTAGAAAAATATGGGACTCGGGCATGTGCCCGGAGTCGAATTCCGAGGTCTAGAGCCCAAGGAAAGAATTTTTCTATGAAATTGTTTTTCTGAAATTATTAAGGAAAATGGAAATGAAAATTGATCAAAAGACTGTGGTATCGATCTTGTATTTTGGTTCCGACGCCCGGTACAAGTCTTATATATTTTTTAAGCGCTTTTTGTAAAGTTTGGTCGAAACCGGACGTCATTTGACGTGTTTCGGACCAAAATATCTAAAGTTTGAAGTTTATGAAGTTATAATAAAAAATGATGAATTTGGGGCTTGATTCAATGATTTTGATGTTATTTGGGCGATTTGATCGCACGAGTAAGTCCGTAGGATATTTTGGAGGTTGTGTACATGTTTGGTTTGGAGCCCCGAGGGCTCGGGTGAGTTTTGGATAGGCATCGGATTGTATTTCTCATGTTTTGAAAATTTGGTATTCCCAGCTCTGGTAATATCGCATTTGCGAAGAAGTAATCGCAAATGCAATATCGCAAATGAGACTACCTGATTGCAAATGCGATAAAATGGAGGCCATGTATATGTCGCAAATGCGACAGGGATGTTCGCAAATGCGATAGTCCCCTCCCCCTTCTGTTTATGCAAATGCGACAAGAGGCTCGCAAATGCAAAGTGGTGGCCATCGCAAATGCGATGAAAAGGTCGCAAATGCGAAAGCTGCCTCCAGATCCAAGTTCGCAAATGCGAACTAAAATGTCGCAAACCCCAAGCCTGTATTGTTCGCAAATGCGAACCTATGTTCGCATTTCCCATTTTCGCAGCCCAGCAAATTTTATACTTAGTCGAATTTTCATCATTTTTCACCATTCTTTTAAAACTCAAACACCATAGGCGATTTTTCAAGAGCAAACTTCATCCCAAATCACTTGTAAGTTGATTTTTACTCAATTCTTTCAATCTTTAACATCATTAAACATGTTTTCCACTTAAAATCAAAGATTTTCATTGGTGAAATTGGGGTTTTTGGGTAGAATCTAGGTTTTCTATAAATTGGGGAGATGGACCTCGATTTGAGGTCTGATTTCAAAATAAATTACATATTTGAATTCGTGGGGAAATGGGTAACTGTATTTTGGTCCGAACCTCGGGTTTTGACCACGTGGGGCCGGGGGCATTTTTGGAAATTTTGGAAAAAACTTGGAAAAATCATTTTTATGCATTCAAATTGATTCATATAGTGTTTATTAAAGTAATTGAACAATTTGTGATTAGATTCGAGCGAATTGGAGGTGGAACCGCGAGGTAAAGCGATAGTTGAGGATTAAGTGGATTTCAAGGCTTTGAGGTAAGTGTTTGGTTTAACCCTAGCTTGAGGGAATAGGAGTTGAGTCTTGTTGCTAATTGCTACGTGATCGAGTACAATGTATAGGCATGGTGACGATTATATATACATTGGTGTCTAGCATGACCGTGAGTCCTTATAATGTGATTGTCATGAATTGGTTGTGAACTCCATGTTTATTGGAGGATTTCTATATATTGTGAATAACATGTGAACGGTGATAGGATCATTTGATTTCTAGGAGCATTGGCTCAAGTTGTGATATGAATATTGAAAGTATACGAAATAATTTGATTCTTTGGAGCGATGGCTCAAAAAGGGTAGAGTGAATTATAAGATAGGAAAAGTACGAAAGAGGAAGCGTTGTTAATTATTCCCTTGCCGGGATATTTGGTTGAACTTGTTAGTTCTTTCCCTTGCCGGGATTTTTGTCAACTATTTGCTTATTTTTATGTCCCTTAATTGTGACTATTGTTTGGGGAATCAGACTGTTAAATGATATTGAGGAGCGGGTTGCGCTCCGCAACAATGATATTGAGTATCGAGTTGCACACCGCAACAATAATATGTGAGGATCGGGTTGCGCGCCGCAACAATGATACATGATAAATGATATGTGAGGATCGGGTTACGCGCCGACACAATGATACATGACAAATGGTAATTTGTGGGCCGGGTTGCACGCCGCAATAGTTATTGATACCATGTGTTTGTATTGAGTATTGATTCCTTGTTCATTGTGAATCTAAGCTGCTTTAGTGAATTACTCGGGATTACGGTTAATATTATATCTCCCCATAGCATGTCCCCCCCCCCACGTTGTTAATTGCCTTGTATTCTATTTCCGCTGTATATTTATAACTGCACAGGTTTATGGGGTGTCCAGTCTAGCCTTGTCACTACTTCGCCGGGATTAGGCTAGACACTTACCAACACATGGGGTCGGTTGTGCTGATGCTACACTTCTGTGCATTTTGCACAGTTCCAGGTTTTGAGGACAACAATAGCATTAGTACGGGAGTAGGCTTTCATTTTCACGAGACCAAGGTAGTCTTGCAGGCGTCCGCAGGCCCGGCGTCTCTTCCCTATATTCTCTTTTACACTGTTGCCTCCTTGTTTTTAAGGAAAACAGCTTATATGTTTCTTTCAAACCTTTGTATTTAGTATATTCTTAGTAGTTCGTGAGTAATGTGACACTAAATCTTGGGTAGAGGCTATTATTGACTGTTCCGCTTTTTTATTCAGATTTATAAATCAGACTTCCGCTATTATTCTTATTAAATTTCATGTTCTATATTGATTCTATAAACTGTTAAAACAATTGTTTAGTAATGGAAAGGTAATTGAATAGGCTTGCCTAGCTACCACGAGTAGGCACCATCACGATCCCGATGGTGGGAAATCCGGGTCGTGACACTTCCAAAAATACCAAAATTCAACACCAGGCCCACATGGTCCAAACACGAGGCTCGGACCAAAACCTAGTCACCCATAACCCCACGAGTCCAAATATATAACTTGTTCTAATATTCGACCCCAAATTGAGGTTGAATCACCTAAACTTCTCAAAACCCTAACTCTACCCAAAACCCTTAATTTCTACTTTGATTTCATGATTTAGGATTAGAAGCTTGCTAAATAATGAAGGAAAAGTAAAGGAAATGAGTGGGGAATTACTTACCCAAGTGGTCTTGAAGAATGGGGGCTTTAATGGCTTCCTAAAGCTTGGGAGAGAAAAGAGCTCGTGAGAAAAAGTGAGGAAATCCCGTATCTAATGTTCTGTTTTGAACTTAAAAATTCACTGGGCGAAATTGCCCTTCACGTTCGCGGGAAGGGGACAGCGTTCGCGAAGGGTAAACTGGTCAGGTCATCGTGAACGCGTGAAAGAGAACGCGAACGCGTACAAGAAAATTCTGGGGGTCCAAAAATTGTTATACGCGAACGCGTGAAGGGCCACGCGAACGCGTTGAGGAAGCTGGTCAAGCTACGCGTTCGCGAACTGTGGGATGCGAACGCGAAGAAGGAATTTCTGGGGGCCCTGAAATTGGCTTACGTGTTCACGAGGGTTGTGATGCTAACGCGAAGGGAGGAACCTGGGAAGCATCGCGAATGCGATTTGAAAGCCGCGAACGCGAAGAAGGGAATGCATGTGCAAAAAAATTGCAGAAAATCTGCTATCATCCTAAGTCCAAAACCACCCCGAACACCTCCGAAAACACTCCCGAGCCCTCGGGGCTCCCAACCAATCACATACACTAACTCAACAATATCTTACGAACTTATCCGTGCGATCAAATCGCCAAAATAACATCATAAACGAGGAATCAAACCTCAAAATCATCACTTTTCATTATAACTTCATAAACTTCAAACTTTAGATATTTAGGTCTGAAACACGTCAAATGAAGTCCGATTTCGACCAAACTTTACAGAAAGCGCTTAACACATATTCAAGACTTGTACCGGGCGTCGGAACCAAAATACGGGCCCGATACCAATGTTTTCTAACTCATTTTCATTTCAAATTTTCATATCATTTTCAGAAAAATAATTTCTTTCAAAAATTCATTTCTCGGGATCGGGACCTCGGATTTCAATTTCGGGAATACGCCCGAGTCCCATATTTTTCTATGGACCTTCCGGGACCGTCACATCACAGGTCCGGGTCCGTTTACCCAAAACGTTGACCAAAGTCAACTTTAATCATATTAATATCAAAATTCTTCAAATTTTTTACAGAATTCACATATTTCAACATAAAAACTTTCGGGCTACGCGCCCGGACTGTGCACGCAAATCGAAGCAACTAAAAGTGAGGTTTTTAAGACCTCGAAAGCACATGATGAAAGAGAAAAGAGGTGATGACCCTTTGGGTCGTCACATAGGCTCAGCTCAGCGAAAGGTGTTGGTGCACTCCACTTGCTCCAAAGTTGCCTATTTGATCAGTATGATTTGGACATGTATTGACTGGTATAGCGGGCCCTGTCCCAACCTTTATGATGTTTATGTACTCTTAGAGGTTTGTAGATAGATGTCAGGTATATAGATACTTGTATAGCCTTTTCGACTATGTTTTGAGTTTACAAATGATCATGTTAGTCTTATGGGCCCGTATGTCTCATGTTTAAGTTTCTATATCATGTTGGGTCATCTTATGTTTAGTATTACCTTATGTTTTATTCTTATTATCTAATGACGGCCCTTTTGGTCCATTTACCAATGATAGTATGATAAGAAAGATATATTACGTTGGTACTCTGTTGAGTAAGGTACCGGGTGCCCGTCGTGGCCCTTCGATTTAGGTCGTGACAATAATGGCGGGATCAGTCCCCGATTCATTGGCGTTCAATTTCGCCGGTACATGTTCGATTCCGTGAATAACTTTCTGTGATGTTTCGAGCTCAATTCTGCTGGGTGCTTTATTCTGATTTTGGAGTTGCATTATCGCAGCTTGTTGAGTCTGTAACATTTTAAAAATCATGCAAAGGCTAATTCCGCCTTCGCCATCGCTCTATGCATTCTGATCGGCTGCTCGGGCATCTCTGCGGACACTATTTCCAAGGTCAACGCCCAGATTTTTATTTAGGGCAACGTGCAAACTGACATCAACGGGGTCTGCGATTGATATTCCCTCGTGGCCAACTTGAGGCACTTCGATCCCTAGGGCGGTTACATTATCGTTTTCTCCATGGAAACCGAAGTCGTCATCGGCGTGAGTGGGTACTGCTTGTGAGTTAGACATGTTGACCCCGAAATCAAAAACACTCACAAGAACAAGCGTAAAATAGTGTATATGTTATGAGAATTAATACCAGGCAATCACTATTACCTTTAGCCCCACGGTGGACGCCAAATTGTTTATCCTTAAAATTAGATAACAATTAAACATATAATGTGGTTTTAAGGATACGTGATTTCAGCTAATATCAATTGATGAATGCAAAGAATAATAATAGAAATTAACAATAATATACGGCAAACTAGTGTGGTTGAACAGAATTCAGCCCTCGAGCTAGTTGTGCAAGCACGTTCAAAATGCAACAAGCTGATGAACAAAAGAGTGTGAATTAAAGAGAGAATATTGTGTTGCTTTGATCTGCGTGAATGTAAGGTGTTTACAAAATTATTAGAACTCTCTTTATATAGCAGAGGAATCCTATCTATGGTCCAATTCTAATTACGGAAGTAAATCCCATGATTAGCCTAAACAATCGCCCTTGATTTTGATCTGTTCCGAGATTTTCGCCGTGATCTTCGACCAGTTACGGATATCTCGCTTTTCCGTTATTGCGCTTTGCTCGAAGTCTGTCATATTTGGTCTCGATCGATGCTGGCATCGATCTCGACAGGCACCTCGATTCTCGAACTCGATACCTTGTCTTCATGCTCTGGTCTGATCCATTACGAGGCTGACCCTCGATGCAATTCCCTGGTCTCGGCCAAATAGTAAAATCGGATAGGTCCGGTTTTAACCTTATACATTTATTTATATTGGATTTTATTATTTATTTTATTATGATAAAATAATGTAAATTTTGACTGCGATTAATTTTTGTTATATATGAGAATTGCCCGGACATAGTGCCTTTTTTTCTTTTCTAAGAAAAAGACAGCTGACCCACAATATCCGGCAAGAATCCTTCGATTTGAAAAACTCCCCAACCAAAATCAAAAGAATCATTTGTTTTTATGACCAAATCTTTCTTTGGAATTAGAGATTTGGTACTTTGGGACCATCTCTAGTCCCTTTCATTACTCTTCTTTTCTTTTTTTCTCTTATCTGCTTTATACATAGGGAAAAAATTGCATTTGGTATTTATATTAAATTAAATTATTTAATTTTCATAGTTAAAAATTATAAAATAATTAAGTAATAATTAAAATTTTTATATATATATATATATATAAAAAAAAAATTTGGTGTAAATAACGAGTGCAGTAAATATTTGTTGCTGCCTGTGGTGGGGTTAGGTTTGTGAAGAATTAGAAAGAATCAATAGGTGATTATTCTAGGAGATATATAGTCTTGAAGACAAGGAGATTTGCTTTACGCTATCCCCTACTATCATTGTAAAGTTTGACGATTCTAATGATAATCTTTTTTTCGTTTCTTTTACTTCATCTAAACATGGTGGAAGTTTCCAAAAATATGCACAATTTTCATTTGACGATTAAGTTTCGACGAAATGATTGTAGTTGAATTTTCGTTACTCTAAATTGAATTTCATTGAAATATGAAAATCTTACCAACTTTGTGTACATTTTGGCCAATTAATGAATAATAACGTCATTATGTTTGATCTCCCCATTCCTTAACAATATGGCTTATAATATGACCTTTATCTAGTATCTATAATATATATCCTACCAGCATTCAAAAAAAAAAGTCATTATGTTTGAGTTTTCTTTCTTCCTTTTTTCTTTTCCTCTTGTCAAGTGGGTGCTTCTTAGATGAAATTGTGACACTAATATCACTCTTTATGAAAAGAAAAGGGAAGAAAAAAATTTAATTTAGGAAGGAAATAGAGTCCACCCATAAGGGTACTCTTAGGCCCACTAGGGTAAAACTCAGTAATTTTAGTAATTATTATTGTTGGGTTTTGTTATTAATAACAAAAGAGGAGTGAATGAAAAATGGTGAGGAAAAAAATAGAGTGAAGTGAAATTTTGAATTAGTTCACTTTATTAATGCATTTTGTCCCTCGTTGGTAGAAAGAAAGAAAAACTTTTTGTGTGTATATATATATATATATATATATATATATATATATATATATATATATATATATAAGCACATCTTTTAGCTCTTAAAGAGTTAAGAAGAAGGCAAATCTTGCGTCGTCGTCGTCGTCGTCGTCGCTCGGCTCGACTTTGGATTTTGGACAAAATTCTTTTCTATTATTTAATTAAGTAATTAAATTAATTAGCGAAAATTCAATCCAGAATAACCCATGACTCGCGACTCGGTCCGTCCGGTCCATTTCTTTCCCGGATTATTTTAAATCAATTTGTTTTTCCCGCAGTTTTATTCCACTTGTTCCAACAGCTATGGTTGTTGTGAAAGGTTGCAAACATTTTCAGAAATAGTGCCAAATGGGCTATAAATATTCCTTCAAACCCAAAATTTTTACTTACTAAATTTTCTGATAATCTTCTTCTTCTTCTGCACACTATCTTCCAGCGTGTTTTACGATCATTGAGTGGTTCGCCGTTCACCGGAGTTTTTGGTAC
The DNA here is from genome assembly GCA_026770625.1 of Nicotiana glauca. NCBI lineage: Eukaryota > Viridiplantae > Streptophyta > Magnoliopsida > Solanales > Solanaceae > Nicotiana > Nicotiana glauca. The sequence continues at coordinate 17,887 of MU781117.1, forward strand.
CAATATCATTCTATCCTGGGAGGATATATTCCATAATCTCGAGTACTTGAGGGGAATAATTTCCTTAAGGACACACTGTGTATTCAGTGGGCTCGATTATTCATGTAATATTTTCAGAATTTATTTTGACGTTCTAGTTCTACTAACTTTCTATTTCTGTTTTTCAGAAAGTTTATTGTTTTATTGAAAGTCTGTCGAAAGGAATTCAAATCCTTTAGACGTAATTCATACTGACATTTGCGATATGAAGTCGACACCATCTTGAGGTGGGAAAAAGTATTTTATTACTTTTATTGACGATTGCACTCGATATTTTTATGTTTATTTGCTTAATAGTAAGGATGAAGCAATTGAAGTATTTAAGCAATACAAGAATGAAGTGGAGAATCAATTGAATAAAAAGATCAAAATGATTCAAAGTGATAGAGGTGGAGAATATGAATCTCCGTTTGCAAAAATATATTCGGAATATGGAATTATTCATCAAGCTACTGCACCTTACACACCTCAATCCAACGAAATTGCGGAAAGGAAAAATTATACATTAAAGAAAATGATGAATTCTTTATTAAAAAGTTCCGGATTACCGCAGAGTTTGTGGGGGGGAAGCTATCCTTACAGCTAACCGAGTACTCAACAGAGTACCCCCACATCAAAACACAATCTATTCCATATGAAAAATGAAAAGAAGAAAAGCCAACTTGAAATATTTCAAAGTGTGGGGGTGTTAGCAAAGGTACAAGTTTCTTTACCTAAAAGAGTTAAAATCAGACCAAAAATAGTAGATTGCGTTTTTATTGGATATGCTACAAACAGTAAAACATGTCATTTTTTGGTTCTTAAATCGGATAATCCCGAGATTCATGTTAATACAATAATGGAATCAGCTCATGTTGAATTCTTTGAAAGCATCTATCCGTATAAAACTGAATGCGAGTCGTTAAGTGAAAGACATAAACGACCTTGGGAAGAACCAAAGGAAAATACTCCAAGTATAGAAGATCCAAGGCGTAGTAAACGTCAAAATATATCTACTTCCTTTGGACCAGATTTTGTGATATTTTTGCTTAAAATGAGCCTCAAACTTTTAAAGCAGTTATGTTATCTTCTGATTCAGCATTTTGGAAAGAGGCAGTCAATAGTGAGATTCAATCAATTTTGGATAACCATACATGGGAATTGGTTGATCTTTCTCCGAAAAATAAGTCTTTAGGTTTGAAATTGATCTTTAAACGAAAAATTAAAGCTGATGGCATTATTGACAAATATAAGGTAAGACTTGTTGTCAAAGGTTATAGACAAAAAGAAGGTATTGATTACTTTTACACTTGTTCGCCAGTAATAAGGATAATATCTATTAGGATGTTAGTGGAACTAGCGGTCGTGTATGGTCTTGAAATCCATCAAATGGATGTTAAAACAGCTTTCTTAGATAGAGAATTGGAGGGAGAGATTTACATGGAACAACCTGAGGGATTTGTGGTTTCTGATAAAGAAAAGAAAGTGTGCAAACTTTTTAAGTCGCTTTATGGACTTAAACAAACACCCAAACAATGGCATGCAAAATTTGACCAAACAATATTTGCAAGTGGATTTAAAATCAACTAATGTGACAAATGTGTTTACATTAAAAATACTTCATGTCACCAAGTCATTTTTTTTATATGTTGATGACATGTTAATAATGAGCAAAAGTATAACAGATATAAATGCTATAAAGCGCATGTTGGCTAGAAAATTTAACATGAAAGACTTAGGAGTTGTTGATGTAAACTAAGGAATTAGAATTCACAAGACTCCACAACGTCTAGCATTATCACAGTCTCACTATATTGAAAAGGTACTTGACAAGTTCAAGTATTTGGATTTCAAAATTGCAAAGAATCCAATTGATGCGAGTTATGCACTTCAAAAGAATGAAGGTGAAAGTGACTCACAGTTGGACTATGCAAGAGTATTGGAAAGTTTGATGTATATCATGAATTGTACGCGACCAGATATAGCATGTGCTATTAGAAAATTGAGTTGGTTTACAATTAATCTCAATAAAATACATTGGATGGCAATGAAACGAGTTTTGGGGTATCTAAAACATAAAATTATGCTTTGCATTATAACAAATATCCCTCCATGATCGAGGGATATAGTGATGCAAATTGGATCACCCGATCATCTAAAGTTAAATTCACGAGTGGATATGTTTTCACAGTTAGGGGTGGAGCAGTGTCTTGAAAATCATCCAAACAAACGTGCATCGCCCTTTCTACAATAAAATCTGAATTCATATCTTTAGATAAGGCCGGCGAAGAAGCTAAATGTCTCCGTAATTTCTTGGAAGATATTCCATTTTAGCCGAAACCTTTGGCACCTATTTGTATACATTGTGATAGTTAAGCGGAAATAGATAGAGTAGGGATCGTTATGCATAACGAAAAATATATACGACAGAGACATAATACCGTTAGACAACTACTCTCTAGTGGTGTTATTACAATTGACTACGTAAAGTCGAGAGATAACGTGTTAGATCCACTTATAAAAGGCCTATCTAGAGAGGCAGTTGAAAGATCACCAAATAGAATGGGATTAAGGCCTAGGACAAGTCATCATGGCGGTAACTCTACCTATCATACTGGAGATCCTAAGAGTTAGGTTCAAAGATATCAAACAAAGTTATGAATGACGATTCAACATTGTCAAATAACTCAACACATTCTCGTCATGAAGACAATGTGCAAAAAATGAGTTAAAGCATTAAGGCTTTTTGATGAGTCAATAATGCTTAAAGCTTTTTAATGATTTGCTAAGTCTGGCAGGATATGACCAGATAGTCTGTCTTTAGAATTACACATTTAGGAATCACCTATGTGAGTATGAAGTGTAAGCCGCTTCAAAGGGAATGAAAGTAAAGGCCCATTCTCTAAGCACTCATGAAATCAGGAGGTGTTTATGGATGAAACGAACACAACCATGAGAACCATAGATAGTTAAGGATTGATTGTGTGACTTATGTGGTCTAGGTATACAACAAAGCTCAACGGTTCAAAGATATTAAATCTACCGATTGACCGAGTATATCTGATATAAGTTCTCTACGGAAAGTTCAAAGAAAAACATACTTATCCAGATGCAATTAATTCTTACATGTAAAACACACACACGTCAGTGCATTCCTTTAAGTTTATAATCATTTCCCATTCATGTGAGGGTGAGGGATTGTTGGTTTTGTTATTAATAACAAAAGAGGCATGAATGAAAAATGGTGGAAAAAGAAATGGAGGAAAATAAAATTTTGAATTAGTTCACTTTACTAATTCACTTTGTCCCTCATTGGTAGAAGGAAAGAAAATCTTTATGTATATATAGAGAAGCTCGTATTTTAGCTATTAAAGAGTTAAGAAAAAGGTAAGCCTCGCGCCGTCGTTGTCGTCGTTCGCTCGGCTTTGGCTTCGGATTTGGTCAAAGATTGATTAATTAATCTTTTTGGACAAATTTTTTTTTCAATTATTTAATTAATTAAGTAAATTAACTAACGAAAATTCAATCCGGAATAACTCATGACCCGCAATCCGGTCCGGTCCGTTTTCTTTTCCGGATTATTGTAAATCCATTTGTTTTTCCTGCAATTTTTTCCCACCTGTTCCAACAGCTATGGCTGTTCTGAAAGGTTACAAACCTTTTCAGAAACAGTGCCACATGGGCTATAAATATTCCTTCAAAACCAAAATTTTTACGTACTAAATTTTCTGATAATCTTCTTCTTCTTCTCCTGCACAATATCTTCCAGTGTGTTTTACGACCATTGAGTGGTTCGCCGTTCACCAGAGTTTTTGGTATCAATACTCTGGTGAGTTAAATCGTTCTATCCTGGGAAGATATATTCCATAACCTTGGGTACTTGAGGGGAATAATTTTCTTAAGGACACACTGTATATTTAGTGGGCTCGATTTATTCCTATACCGTTTTTAGAATTTATTTTGACGTTTTAGTTCTACTAACTTTCTGTTTCTGTTTTTCAGAAAGTTTATTATTTTATTGATTTTACAGCAATCAGATTGAATAACAATTGTAACCCTAGCTATCCATATATAAGTACACATACGGTGTACTTGTAAATATACTCTTAGCAGTACAGTATTTTTCCATTCTTTTTTTTTTCAAATTAGACATTCTAGCTGCGGTTTGTTTCAGATTTTGCTTCCGCTTCACAAAAAATAAACAAATTTTCGTTTTTCGATTTATGCGTTATCTAATGTGTTTAGATTTATCACATTCCTTCCGTTTCAAATCTTTAGAAATCTAAGAAATAACTTACTTGTATGAAGCTGGAATATGATAGTTATTTAGTACATAAAATTCTAGTGAGATATATTGTAGCCAAAAGAGAGTTAAAAGTAAGTGGTACATAATTTCGAAACTTGTTAAAAGGTCTTAAATATTTTATCGTATCTCTTATAGATCAAATAGTTTATACTTCCGCCGGTTCACAATAACTGACCAATTTGCTTTTTTATTTTGGTTCAAAATAAATGTCCAGTTATGTAATTAAGAAAGAATTCTATTTTTTTTTTACAAAGTAATCCCTATGTACATATCCCTAAAAAGTTTTTTTACTCCTCACATTAAATGTTTAATTATGGGCAGTTTAGTTATAGTAGGTATTTTTATATGAAATTTAATATTTTCTTAGTTGGCGTGCTAAAAGCAAATTGATCATTTATTATAAATCGGAAGGAGTATTACTTTACTTTTCTCCCGGACAAACAAATTCTTGAAATTCGAACTACTTTAAAATTGAACCCATTTACAATTTAGGAGTAGTTAGGAGTTAGGATGCACGATGTGAGCTTGTACATAGGTCCAAATATCCAAAAGATTTTCTATATTTGGGAAATCCATTACTTATCCATACCAAAAAAAGCCTATCAAATCCCTAGAAGAACCACTTTTGAGCTTCTTTTTTACCAAAATAAATAGAATATTAAACATTACTTAGTTTGTAGCATAACTAGGGGTTTCTTTAACCTTCTTATTTTATACAAATGTCCCTTTTACAATTAATAATTTCTAGGACACCTTTGCTTAGCCAGTTAGCCTACATTATCTTGTCCATTATATACAGGAATTTATTACCTAACCACAAAAAATTAAATTGAACTAATGTGGCCTTTTGCTTATTTGTTTATGCTGGGAAATCTCCAATAGGATCCTTTTACGCAATTACGTGTATATTTTATTGATTACCTAGTGTTTTGTGCACTGTACCATTACAAATTTTTTTTAAAAAAGAAAACGCTACAAGAAATTAGTTAGTCATATCTATTTTGATAAGAACTGAGGGTGTCACGACCTATTTCCATAATAGGTCATGAAGGCGCCTAACATCATTGTCGGACAAGCCAAGTGCGAAAAATATTTTTAACTTTTTAGGTTAATATTATCAAATTTGAGTGAGATAAATACTCCAATTGGATTCAAAGCCAAAAGTGATAGATGATGTAAGTAGCATAACAATACAACCCAAGAACAAATCTATTAATGTGTGTGTCAGAATCTGGTGTCACAAGCTATGGGCAACTAGTAGAATATACACCCAAAAGAATATCATACTATCCTACTGTCTGAATTAGGATAGACAGAAAATAAAAGTACAAAGGAAAGACTTCTTCGGCTGCGGGTCGGCATGGAGGAAAAACAGCTCACCGTAGAAGTCCCAAGTCCGTTCACGGGTGCGCACCAGAATGATAACCAGATCCACCTGCCTCAGATCTTGTACAATTAAGTACAGAAGTGTAGCATGAGTACATAAACAATATGTACCCATTAAGTATCATGTCTAATCTCGAAGAAGTGGAGACGAGAGGTCGACTAGATACTTACTAAGGTCGTGAAAAATGAGGAGAATTTATAATAAGCAGAAATAACTCAAATCGTAAGGATTAGTAAGTATAAAACAATAATTCTTCCTTTAGATTTTCATCATGAGCGTCCATTTATATATTTAAGTCTAACCCACAACAGAATATCAAATAAATTATGCGCAGATAATCACTGAGCAACGTACGGTCCGATCCAACATAAAAATAAATTGTGCACTGCCGAGGGTCGAACGACTCGAACCATAGATGTATCTATTACCCCGCTCGCGAATCACCCGTGTGACGCGGTCAAACAGAATAAGCTCATTGAAAAGCAACAACAACAATCAATATATATATATAAGGAGTAGTCATACATAGAAATGCCCATTATTCTCTTTCAAAGGACCAAACAGGTTAAGGGTCATTCTCTAATCTCATTCTTCTTAATCAAAAGAGTTCATATGAATCGAAGTTAATCAAATTGTATTAGAATATCACGTAAAGCATGCTTTTTTGTCCTAAACTATCCGGACTTAGCATAATAGTTGCTACGCACGGACTCTCATCACCTAGTGCGTACGTAGCCCCCGAATACAATGATAAATAATTCAATTATTATGCCTATGGGGACATTTTCCTCTTACAAGATTAGAAAGAAAACTCACCTCGCTCCAAAGTGCACTTCCAATATCAAGAACAAGCCCAAGACCTCAATTCAGAGCCGAACGATCACAAACTAGTTAAATAAAGTAAGAACTAGTCAATAAAGTCTCACAAGGTTGAATTCTAACTATTTAAGTAATTTCTCAATCTTTTTCACAAGTTTTTTAAATTCCGACCCCGGGCCCACGTGATCGGATTCTGAGATTTTTCGAAGAAAGTTGTTCTCTATAACCAAATGATCAATAATATATAATTTCTACTTCATTTCATAGCAAATTTCATGGTTAAATCTTAGATTTATTAAAATCCTATGTCTAGCTCTAACCATTTGATTTTACTTAGTTTTTAGTGTTGAATCTACCTAATGTACGTGTATTTAAACTAAGGATGAGTGGATATTACTTACCTCACAATGCTATGTTGAAATCCTCTCTTTGGAAGCCCCAAAATCGCCCAAGTGTAGAGTAGTAATGAAATAAATGGCCTTTGAGTTCGAATTAAATGAACTCACTGCCCAGCGATTTCCGCATCTGTGGTCTGTGCGGTCCTGCACCTACAAAAGGAGGACCGCACCTGCGGAACTGGTCGAAAATGGTTGGACCACTTCTAAGGTCCGCTTCTGCGGCCTGAGGTCCGCTTCTGCGGCTTTTGAGCCGCACCTGCGGTTTCTCCTGGCCTGGCCCCTGGCCGCTTCTGCGATGGACTGACCGCATCTGCGGTCGCGCTTCTGCGGTACTAGAACCGCAGATGCAGTTATGAACGAAGCAGCAAACCTTCAGCTATTCTTCAACTTTCCTACTTCACTCAAACCTCGCTCGTTTGACGCTCGGGGCTCCCGAGCCCAGCCCGAACATACTGACAAGTCTGAAATCACGAGGTGGACCTACTCGGACCCTCGAAACACGCAAAACAACGCTAATTATAGGAATCGCCCCCTAAAACCAAAGGAATCAAACTAATGAACTTCAAGTTCTTAATTCTCCCCTAACGGGACAAAACGCCCTTAAACTACTCGGATTGACACCAAATTTTACGGGCAAGTCTTAACTAATATTTCGGACCTGTACCAAATTTCGGAAACACAATTCGAGCCCGGTACCTAGGAAATCAATGATTTCTTATTTTCTTTAATTCTTTAAAGCTTCAATTTAATAATTTCCAATAAAAATTCATTAATCGGGTTAGGGAACTCAGAATTTCATTCCGGGCATACGCCTAGGTCCCATATTTTTTCACGTTCCATATTTTTTCACGGACCCTCCCGGACCGTCAAATCCCAAATCCGGGTCCATTTTTCCAAAAAATTGACCGAAGTCAAACTTGGTATTTTAAGAGAATCTTAAAGAAGCAATTGGACATATTTTTACTCAAAACTCTTCCAACTCTCGAACCAACTATCCCCGCAAGTTATAAATTAGTTAAAGCAAGCGTAGGAAGTTTTATTTAAGGAAACGGGATTCTAAAAGGCAAAACGACCACTAGGGTCGTTACAGAGGGTGTTAAACTGGTGCAGTGAGCCGATCCGGGTTGGAAAAAAATAAAATCGATCGGGTTCCAATTCGGGCCGGTTACGGGTTAGGGTTTATCGGGCTTAACGAGTTCAGGTTCATACAGGTAAAAAATGAACCATAAGGGTTATGGGTCCAAGGAACCGGGCCGGGCCGGTTTAGTGTTATTTTTGTTTGTTTGTATTTTGTATAACTATTGTAATTTATATTAATATAAAGTAAAAATATAAAGAACACAATGAAAATGGAAAAAAATACACTTATAAATTGCAAGTGCTACATTTATTTCAAAATTCAAACTTACAAATTGAAAGTTTTACATTTAACAACAAGTAAATTAATGAAAAAGGAGAAAATTCAAAGGTTTTTCACTGTCTTAGTAAGTTCTTTATAATCAATATGAACTGATTGGCCTTCTTATGGAGTGTTAAATTTAGATGGGTTACCATGTGTCAATATATCTCCAAGTTCCTCATCTTCTGGGCTATCAACATCTTCACGCCCTTGATTTCTTCGCTTCGATCTAATCCAATCTCTGAGACATACTAAAACTTTCAAAACATTGCTTCCCAATGAGTGACGGATGTCTTCAAGTTATTATCTTGCTTGGCTAAATGCACTCTCTAATACAGCAATTGAAATTGGCACATTCAGCACGTCCCGAGTTATAGCGAAAAGAACAGAAAATTGCTTTCCATTCTCATGCCACCATCCCAATGGCGAAAATTCCTTTGTGCGAGACTCTTTTTACTTTTGCAAGTAGAATTGAAGTTCATCAATGTTTCTGCTACTGGTTTGAGTGTTAAAAAATGTAAAAAAAATATTAAAAGTATCAAGGCCTCATTATCATCCATAGTACTAGAAGCGGTACAATGCATAGTGGGATTAACATTGCCTATATTAAGAGCAGAAACATTAAATATATTTGCATAATAATTATATAAATGTTGTAAATAATCATTTAGCTTGTTCATATATATATATATATATATATATATATATATATATATATATATATATATAT
>MU781117.1:27165-59905 GCA_026770625.1 Nicotiana glauca
ATATATTATGAGGTTTCAGTTAGTCCAATCTCCATATAAGCATATAAAGCGTTAGTTAATTCGTGATAATCAGACATCTTAATTGAAGGAGTTAAAACAACACCAATTAAGTAAATCAGAGGAATTGGAAAGAAATATTTTTTGAATTTTGCTTGTATTTTTTCAACAACATCCTTATATTTTTCTTTCTTCTTAAATTCAGAGAGTAGAAAAGAAATTCCAGCTATATGTACTAAAGCCATAGTAACAATAGGGTAATATGCTCCAGAAAACTCAACAGTAGCTGTATAAAATTTATGTAAAAATTTAACAACATCATTAATGACCTCCCAAGTAGTAGTTGTTAACATATGGTTTGGATCAGTAAAATGCGCATTAGCAACTTCATTTATTGGGAATCTATATTTATAGCAACAGTTTAAAAATATATATGTATAATTCCATCTAGTAACAATTTCGTCTGGCATAAATCTGGGCTTAAGGTTATGCTCGGTACACTTATTCTTAAATTCCATAATTCTAGATTGTTTATTATTTCTTTGAATAATACCAACTTATCTTCTAACATGATTAATCTCCGTTGAACATAAATCAATGCCGGTTTTATAATTTTAACAATTAAATTATAAACATGACATGCACACCTAACATGAAAATTTTCATCAAGTGGTGGTTGCAAATGCAGTTTATTATTGAAATTGCGGCATTAAGTTAGAAGCATTATCAAAAGACATACACAATACTTTTTTCTTAAGATTATAAAATCTAACAACTTCGCAAATAGTAGTACTTATAAACAAAGCAGTATGACTCTGATCTTCATCATGTTTAAAAACGATAATACATTTTTGCATACAATAATTATCATATATCAAATGACATGTAATTATCAAATAATCATTTTCATTAACAATATGACCAATATCAAAAGTTAGAGAAACTCTACAAGGAAGGTGGCTAAACAAATAGCGTATGTATTTTTGATATTGTCCATGAAGTCTAAAGATATCATATCTATAAGTACTTCTATAGATACCTTTAAATAAATGATTATAAATCCTTTGAATATGCGTAATAAGATATGATGAAGAAGAAAAACAAAAAGGTAGACAACCCGAAATAATTATTTTTGCTAAATCCTCACAATCCATCATTTTATCATAATTCATAAGTCCTCCAGTCATAGGGTTTAGAGTAGATTGATTTCCATCTCCATCAGAGCCTCATTTTATAGGATGCTCAATTCTCATATATCTACTAAGTGTCCCAGTCCCCCCTAATGTCCTCCAGTCATATGTTTAAAATCATCATTACAAAGTCTGCATTAACTCTATCAATACCTACTATTTCGTCAAAAAATTTCCAAACCTTACTTCTTTTTCTTCGATTAGTAGTGGAGGTCACAAGTGGTCTACTACTAGCACCACGACCACCACCCCAACTACCAACTCCAACACTACTAGGTGTAAGTGGTGTCTCATCTTCAATTTCTAATTCATTATCTTCTATACCGAAATCATCTTGTAATTGTTCATAATCTATATTATTATCAGGTAATATTTTAGAAATATGTGTAGAGTCATTTAAATTTCTACCAAATGCTGAAGTAGTACCTCTTTTTCTATTTTTCAGATTAGTAATCTTATCACAAACTCTTTTTGCAACATTAAATATATTGTGAAAATTTAACTACTAGCAAAAATTAAATATGCAAATAAAATAGTAAATAAGAGAAAAAATTAGAGGGAGTGCACCAAATTCGGCAATAAATTGAACACTTAATGATTTCGCAAATCTAATGTTACCACGAAGAAATGTCAATTGCTCAAACTTCAAATAATAAATAATACGATAAATTAAATTTCAAAAAAATGAGAGCCAAATACTTGATTGCACTTTAGGTGAAGAATGAGAGAATGTTGATTGAGTATATGAGTTTGAGAAATGAGAGATGCGTGAAAAAAATAAAGAATAGGGGAAGGGGGTGTATTTATAGTTTTTCAAAGGGCTAAATTAGTAATTGCAAAAATTGTTAATTTTTTAAAAAATGGCCTAAAAAGGGATGTTTGTGCAAAACAGTCGTCGGGCAACGACCCCTTGGCCCAGTTGACCATTGCCAACGGTCAAAAACATTTAAATAAAATAAAATTAAAAGACTAGCCGTTAGACTGCTCCGGGCCAGTTAACCAGTTCTGTAGTGATTTAAGTTGACCAGGTTTGACCGGTCTAGTTAACCGATTGAACTAATGTGAACGGACCAACCCCCTTAACCCAGTAACCCAGCTCACCCGGCCCCTATATAATCGATCCGGGCTGGTTCGGGTTTCAACCGATCTGGGCCAATCCAAAAACGAGTTGCCCCGGTCCGTTTAACACCTATAATAAGGACACAATATATTATTATTCATAGATTAGCTTGAAGAGAGATTCTTTTATTGTTGTAGTTCAAAAAAATGATCATATCTCAAAATTCATTCAACGGACGTTAATATCTCAAAATTAAATTTCTAGCCGGGAGAAATTGAAAAATAGCCAGATTTACAAGTGATCATTCAAAAATAGCCACAGTTTTACAAGAAATTGAAATTTAGCCACTTTTCATATAAAGATAAATCTGAACGAAAATATTGTTCAAAATTCGGTAAAATACTCCAATATAATATACCAGTCCAACATAATATATTGGAGCTTGGAGCAGCGATGATCCAAATTCCAGTATATTATACTGGAACTTTTCGCGTGTTGAAGTTCCAGCATAATATGCTGGAAGTTCATACGCAGGTGCATCAATCTCCAGTATATTATGCTGGAACTTTCCGTGTTATAGTAAAATAATGATTATTTTTTAATGACTTTGCAAATGCTAGCTATTTTTGAATGATCAATCTGAAAACTAACTAACCCATACTATTTTTACCTTTTGCCGTTAACTCTTTTTTTTTTTTTGGCCGAATCGTTTATATTACAAACTGGTAATTTTAATTTCTAACGTTCAAGCATGTTCTTCGGTTTTGTATTATTTATAGAAATAGCTTTTTTCTTTTTGGATCTGTTACGCGTATGATGTAATTGGGCAACTATACTAAATAACGTGGATTAATGATAATACGTTTAATTAAACAAATACTTTTTTTATCACTATCATTAGAATATTCATTCTAAACCGGCCCTTGTAGAGTCAATAAGTCAAATCTCAAAATATATAAGTAGTGTTATAAATATATTATATTATGGATGTTCATACTCCGTTGTAAATAAGTTTCCTGAAGAAGCTTATCCATATGGGACTCTCCCGTAAATATGTTTATCTATTTAATACTCTATTGGAAATAAGCCTCCTGAAGAAGTTTATCACTTCGGTACCCAATTATAGATAAACATTACCCCCGGTAGAAGATTATCCATACTTGGTATAATAAGTTTATCCTTTCAGTATTCGATTATGGATAGATATTACTTCCGGTAGAAGATTATCCATACCGGGTATAATAAGCTTATCCTTTTAGTATTCGGTTATGGATAAATATTATCCCCGGTAGAATATTATTCATACCGGATATAATAAGCTTATCCTTTTATTACTCCGTTATGGATAATCATTACCCCTAGTAGAACATTATCTATACTGAGTACAATGAGTTTATCCATTCAGTACTCTGTTATGGATAAACATTGCTCTCAGTAGAAGATTATCCATATCGGGTATAATAACAGCTTACACAGCAGCTTGCAGTAGCAACTTACACGTCAGCTTCCTTTCTTCTATAAGTAGAAAAGTTTTCAGTTCAGTATGTACATCAGTTTAAGTCCCTCTCTATACTTGTCTTTAGTTTACAATCTTTATTTTATAACACGTTATCAGCACGAGACTCTGTCATCTCGAGCAAATATTTTGAAAGTATCTGAAGTACGAACTTTCTTTTTTTATATAATGTCTAATCTTTCTAAACTTGAATTTGTAGCCCTGGATATATCGGGCAAAATGCTGAAATTCATCTTGATGCGATGGGTCTGGCAGACACCATCAAGGATAAAAATTAGGCATCAAACCAAGACTGTGCCAAAGCAATGATATTCCTGCGCCATCACCTTGATGAGGGCCTGAAAATGGAATATCTTACTGTTAAAGATCCAGTCATAGTGTGGAATAATTTGAAAGATAGATATGACCACCTGAAAATGGTCGTTCTTCCACATGCACGTTATGATTGGACTCATCTAAGGCTACAAGATTTTAAATCTATCAGTGAGTATAATTCTGCTACGTTCAGAATTATTTTTCAATTGAAATTATGTGGTGATAATATTACTGATCATGATATGTTGGAGCAAAACTTTCACCACTTTTCATGCCTCGAATATGCTCCTGCAGCAGCAATATCGAGAGATGGGATTTAAAAGGTATTCTGAACTTATCTCACATATTCTTGTAGCCGAGCAACATAATGGGCTATTAATGAAAAACCATGAAAGCCGACCTACTAGTTCTTGTCCATTCCCTGAAGTGAATGAGACGAACTTCCACCAAGCTAAACGTGGAAGAGGTCGTGGCCCCAGTCGTGGTCATGGTCGTGGTAGGGGAAGAAACTCTAATCATGGTAATGATAATGAACCAAAGAACCCTCCTCACCATCAGTAGTGTAAAAAGAAGGAACAAAAGCATGAAGCGGTGCAAGCACCAAATACAGAAAATACTTGCTACAGATGTGGAGGAAAGGGGCACTGGTCACGTACCTGTCGTACGCTAAAGCACCTGGTTGAGCTTTATTAAGCCTCCCTGAAGAAGACAGAGAAAAATGTTGAAGCAAATTTTATTTCTGAAGATAATTTAGACTTCATGCATTTGGATGTAGCTGATTACTTTGCACTCCCGGAAGGAAAAGCAAGTCATGTAATCGATAGTGAATATGTAGAAATATAAATATTTTAATTTTTGTTGTTTGGTTATGTACATAAATAAAAGTTATGATTTGATAATGATATATATCTTATTTATGTCATTTTGAAGAATATGGATAACATAATTAGATCAACTTAAACTCTAGCAGAGTTTGCAAGAAATATACAACCACCAAAAGTGGTTATATTTCGTATATCTCATTGTAATTATATTTTATTAACTACCAGAAGTGGTATATGCCTATGATCACTAGAAGTGATAATTTAGGCTTTTTATGGTTAAAATTGAAGATAAGCTACATAAATATTCTCTATATTAAATGTACGCCTCGATTTGCTCCTGAAGTAGTAAATATTTTAAAAGAGGTTGAGGCATCACAATTTTATGTGATTAATGTGCATTCATATAATTATATTCGATTTTCCTGAAGGATGAGAACTTTTGATAATAATAATCCATTCCCTGAAGCAAATGTGACAATATTAATAAATATGGTAAATATGAACGCGCTTTTGATGTAAATATATTCACCTCCAGAAGAGGTAATATAATTGAGAGAATATATACTCAATATTTCGTATTTTAAATTTGCTCCTGAAGAAGTAATACAATCGAAATTGCCTCCTGAAGTAGGAAAATATTATAAAGAGAAGTTTTCTTGTGCTTAAACAATTATTTATTTGATTGTGATTTTCTCTTATGATACCAGAAGTGTCTGAGCAATATTTGATAGTACAAAATGTATTAACAAATCCTGAAGAGCTAATTGTTTGCCTAGAAGACACATAACACCAGTAGTGTCCGATAAATATTAGATTGTGGATAATAAATGAAGGCTCTCGAAGAGCTTATTTACAAATATGTCATTCATATTATATAATAATGGTCAAAACTTATGTTGTAGTAAACCTAAAGTTTACTAAAATATAATACTATCATATTGAGACTATAAATGATTGGAAGATTGAAAATCTTCATATCTCCACAATCATAGGGGGTAAAATAATATGTATATGAGAAGTTACCCGGCTTATTCTTTGATTTGTACTATATCATGTATCACGATAAATCAGAAGTTTACTAATACAAAAGTAGCCACAGTAAATCAGAAGTTTACTAATGCAAAAGTTTATGTCATAGCAAACCAGAAGTTTACTAAGAGATAGCACATGCCATGATAAACTTGAAGTTTTCATTTGCCATTTTTAAATGAGCTATTTGAGAATTTAGATAAGCATATACTGAAGAAATAGAAGATTCTTCAAGAATTTTCCTATGTTGCTTGTTCTCATAATAAATTGATTATACCAGCTAAAGTTGGGACTAAGACCTCTGATTCTAAAATATATAAAAGGTAAATATGAGCCCATTCACCTATCATGTGAACCATTTATAGATGCATATATAAGATGGTTATATGTATGTTTATTGTCAACCTGCAGTTTGACATTTGAAATTGCTTTTCTCACTTAAGAACATAATTTTCAGATTATGAAATCAAGACAGTTCATCTTGATAATGTTGATTTATATACAAGCTAGTTTAGCAGTGAATACCTCCTATTAATGGCTAAACTATTGTTTATGAGAACATAGCTTCATGTGTTGGTCTAAGATTTTCTAAATTGCATATAGCAGCACTTGTACGCATCAGACCAACAATATATGATAAGTCATCCCCTCATAATTGGTTTATGATCAGAAATCAAATAGTTTACTATCTTTTGATGTGTGGTATATGATTAATTTCTCTACCACAATGCACAAAGATATGTTTCCCAAAGAAGATTGGGGATATATGTTAGTTTTTCTAACATCTGGGGAATGGAATAAACAGCTGAAAAATATGCTGTATGAATCGAATTATCATTAATATGATCCTTACTTAGAAGATAATTCAAGTCAAATGCCAGAAGCGTTTGCTGATCCAAAATCAAATATCATATTTCAGCTGCAAATGCTGCTATTAAAATTTAAAGTTCCCGAAGAATAGAGTTTACTGTACGCATGAAGCGTGATAGACCAATCGATTCCAAAGGTAACAATCCTTGAAAAATGATAAGGAGCTAATGATAAAAATGATCATAATGAGGAGGAAATAAGCTCTAGAAGAGCCCACGACATAACATTTCATGAAACTCCAGAAGAAGTTGAGGTATCTGAAAATAAAGAAAGTGATGAGATCTCAACAAGTTATGCCGCTTAGGAATCGATACAAAATGACCGTCGACGATATATTTGATACAATATAGTGCACAATACTGTGAAATGTTATGAGGATCGGACCAGTAGTCCAGACACCTGAAGATGTCATGCAATTTAAATGTGAGTCATAACCTATATGACTCATTTGATTAAATCTCTATAAAGATCCCTGAAAAATTTAAAATGCCTGAAGTATATAGTTCAAAGTCTCGAGAAATGTACTCGATCAGATTATAAAGATCTTTGTACGGTTTAAATCAATCCGGGCGCAAGTGATATAATCGCTTCAGTGAATATTTGCTGATAGAAAGTTACATAAATGATGTTATTTGTCCATGTATTTTTATAAAGAAAATGTCATCAGAATTTATTACACTTGCTGTTTACATTGATGACATAAATCTTGTTGGAACTCCAGAAGAGCTCCAAAGGCAATTGAATATCTTAAGAAAGAATTTGATATGAAAGATCTTGGAAAAATAAAATTTATCTTAGTCTGCAAATTAAATATTTAGCAGACGAAATCTCTATTCATCAATTTTCCTATACAAAAAGGGTCTTTAAATGGTTTTACATGGACAAAGTGCACCTATTAAGTACACCAATGGGTGTTCGATCACTTTAAGTGAATAAGGATTCGTTCCAACCTCCAGAAGAGGATGAGGAACTCTTTGGTCCTAAAATACTCTATATCAGTGCAATTGCTATGCACTTATGTATCTTGCTAAGCTAACAGAAGTGGTGCAGATCGTATTGGTTATGCAGAGACTCAAATATTTGAAACAAGGTTTTCATCAGGGGGAGTAAAATACGCGATGCACTTTTTTTTCCTTACTATGATTTTTTCCCACAGGTTTTTCCTTATGAGGTTTTTAATGAGGCACCTAACAATGCGTATTACTAAATATGTGCACTCTTTTTCCTTCACTAGATTTTTTTCCCACGAGTTTTTCCTAGTAAGGTTTTAATGAGGCACACTATCTTTTAATGAACATCCAAATGAGAGTGTTATAAATATATTATATTATAGATGTTCATACTCTGTTGTAAATAAGCTTCCTGAAGAAGCTTATTCATATGGGACTCCGCCGTGAATATGTTTATCTATTTAGTACTCTATTGGAAATAAGCCTCGTAAAGAAGCTTATCACTTCGGTACCCGATTATGGATAAACATTACTCGATAGAAGATTATCCATACCGGGTATAATAAGTTTATCCTTTCAGTATCCGGTTATGAATAAATATTACCTCCGGTAGAAGATTATTCATACCGGGTATAATAAGCTTATCCTTTCAGTATCCGGTTATGGATAAATATTATTTCGGATAGAAGATTATCCATACCGGGTATAATAAGCTTATCCTTTCAGTACTCCGTTATGGATAATCATTACCCTTAGTAGAAAATTATCTATACTGGGTACAATGAGTTTATCCATCCAGTACCCCGTTATGGATAAACATTGCTCTCAGTAAAAGATTATTCATATCGGGTATAATAGCAGCTTACACAGCAGCTTGCAGTAGCATCTTACATAGCTGTTTGTAGTAGCAGCTTACATAGCAGCTTGCAGTAGCAGCTTACGTGGCAGCTTGCAGTAGCAGCTTACGTGGCAGATTCCTTTCTTCTATAAATAGAAGAGTTTTCAATTCATTATCTACATCAGTTTGAATTCGAATAATATATCAGTCTCTCCATATACTTGTCTTTAGTTTATAATCTTTATTTTATAACAAGTAGTACTTAATAAATTCAATCAGTCATGTTTTTTTTTAAAAATTTATTCATTTTTTTCCCAATCGGTTGGGGGTTCAAATGGTGAGCCGAGGAAATTTCTGCACTGAAATTAGACCTGACTTTACTTGAAGGAGAAATGTTTGACTTTGATTATTTTGAATTTTTTCTTTTATGTTTAGACCCCTCCCAACCCCTAATTATACAGAAAAATTGAATTTTCCACTGATACTCTCCATCGAATAAAGAACTTGACTGATCCTTTTATTTAAACTAAAGGTGTTTAGCGAATAGGCTGGGACGTGCCGTACACAAAAAAACCAGCCCATCCGTTTAACGTTCCGGGTTAGTTAGCGGATTGTTAGCGGGTTGTACATTTTCGGATTTTTTTGGGCCCGTCCGAGTTCGGGCTTAACGGTCTGGATCCGGCCGGGCTAATTTTTTTTTTATTTAAGTAATTTTTTATATATTCAATGTTATTGATACTTAAGAGTTTGCAGACTTTTAAGGCTTAGTACTAAACTTTGAAGTATAAAGTTTCAACTTCCAAAATTTAAATTTTGAATTTTAAAATTTTAAAATTGAAATTTGAAAGTAAGTGGCTACAAAAAATTATTTAATAAGACCAAGAGACAATATATAAGGATCAAGCTCCAAAAGTTTTCATTTGATATTTTTATTGAATAATATATAATACTTCAAATTAATTTGCAAGTTCTTTTTAATTTTTTTTATTTTTGAACTTGCAAATTAAAAGTTTACAACAATTATAAAAAACAAGAAATAGTACATCACATGCTTTGCATCATTCTTGTAAGTTCATTCATCAATATGAGGTTCTTGTTTCAGGCATTGGTTGAACCGGAACCATAAACCATTATATCTCCAATTTCTTGGTCCTCCGCTTCATGTACCTCGTCACGCCATTGATTTCGCCATTCTGATCTTATTCATTCTTTGAAATTAAAAAAAAAATTGTAACGAAAATCGAGCCGGAACGGGCTGTAGCCCGTTAACGGGTTATTGGGCTTAGCGGGTTTCGATACACCGGTATCCAAAAACTTTTCTAAAAAACCCGCTCCCCGCCCAACCCGTCCCAGCCCGCCCCCAAATGCTACAGTATCGGGCTGAACCTGGTCGAACCGGGTTCGACCCGATTGACATACAAAGTGCAATTAAGCTTCTAAAACAATAAGAGGATCCGTGATTGGGAAAATTTCATGTTTATCTTGGGTGCATGTCTAAACTCTCTACTAACCCCCTATTGTTAAAATATCATGGTATAGCCAGTTTATACACTGGTCAATGAAAAATAGCCAGCGTTTACCAAGTCAATAAAAAATAGCTACTATTTTGCTGCAACAGGGACATCTCCAGTATAATATACGGGAGTTCTGGTGCATTTGTGTACGAACTCTAGCATATTATGCTGGACCGGTATACTTTGTTAACTCTTGTAAAATTTGCGGGAGACTGGAGCACCAGTGCTCCAAACTCCAGTATATTATACTGGACAATTATACTTGCTGGAACTCCCGTAAAATTTGCGGGAGTTCCAGCATAATTATGCTTGAACTCCCGTAAAATTTGCGGGAGTTCTAACATAGTTATCCTGGAACTCCCGTAAAATTTACGGGAGTTCAAGCATACTTATGCTGGAACTCCCGTAAAATTTGCGGGCGTATTTTTTCGGATTTTGAACAGTGTTTTCGCTCAAATTTAAAATGGCTAAATTTCGATGACTTTTGAAACTTGACTATTTTTCAACGACCAGTGGTAAATCTGGCTATTTTTGAATTTCTTCCTTAACTATTTCCTCCTGTCCACTTTAAATGATATTTGGCTGATTTTACACATAAGAATTCATCTTTTAGCATTAATTAATACTGAAATTGATCATATTAACCTTAATTTATATATTAGAAATACAATAAAACACTCATATGCTCTTTACTCTAATGATAACTTTGAAAAATAGAAGAAGTTAATTCCCTTTTGATATATGAAAAAAATAAAATATTATGGACCACAAAACTAAGGTGAAAAGTTAAAGTAAATGGACCGGAGGGAGCAAAATATCATAAGAGTGTCGGTGAATTAAGTTGTTCAAGCCTCATTAAGCTCGTTAATTATTATGAACATGATTTGACATGTTTATAGCTTTCAAATTCTCAAGAAGGGAGAGTGTGGGTAAAAATTCCTAGCAGTTACCAGGGCCGGCTTACTGGGAAAGCCGCTAAAACAATAGCTTTAGCAGCCCCCCGTCCCCCCTCCCAAAATTTAAGGCCCCAAATTTTTTTATTTTATATATTATTTGCATGTAATAAATTTATTATTTCGATGTTTCAATTTATGTGAACAGTTTGAAGAATGAGGATCAAAATGATTAATTTTTACTATGAATTCGACTATAATTTTTTTGAAACTTTTAAAATAAAATTTATAAATTTGAAAACTACTACACGTCAACAAATATAGAATGATTCAAAAAAGTTCAAGAAAAAACTATTTAATTCGCCAACAATAACATCTTCACATTTAATGGTGCGGAGGAAGTGATACAAGTTTGATACTTTTTGGAATGTGATAGGGGATATTCAGACAAATAACCTGAATTCATAATAAACTTACAAGATATGATAATGAGCAACTTGATGACGACTTTTGATAATTTTAAAAAATGAAGTCAGGTAGAACTTTTTAGAATTGGTTATTTCTTATAAAGATTGAATTAATTCATTTTTCACTTTAAAATTGATTTGAATTATTTTAAATGTATGAAATTATCTTAACATCTACTCACGGTTACAAATTTGAGATTATTAGATTATGAGAATTTACAAAAGATATTTATCTTAACTGTTAATACATACTTAAAAAGATATTATCTACATCTTAGTGAGTAGAGTCATAAAATATATCCAATGATGGAAGCTAGCAAATATTCAAAAGACAATCTAAATATATTATATACGATCAAAATCGGGCTTGCCTAAGTTTGTACGACTAATCGAAGTCGGAACGGAAGATCAAGGTCCGGCCCCAGTTATATCGGAGCATGGTATGGAGAAAGATTGATAAGCTCGTGGATCAACAGCCAATGAAGATCGAGGCCGACCGTGACCGAGACCAAAGCGAGAAAGAGATAGAACAAGATCGAAGAAGGCCTGCTACGTCGAATAACAGAAAACCAAAATATTCGTGATTAGGCGGGGATCATGGCGGACATATTGGTACGTATTGAGTTAGGATCGGATATTTAGCCTATCATGGGATTTATTTCTGTAATTAGAATTGTACCATAAATAGGATTCCTCGATTGTATAAAAAGGGTTCTAATCATTTTGTAACAATCTTACATTCATGCATATCAAAGCAATATATCACATTTTTATCTCTCAAGCTCTGTTGTCCAGTTCGTACTTTCAATAGCTTGTTCAGTTGGTTCGAGGCAATTAGCTCAAGGGCCATAATTGTTTATCATATTGGTTTGCTTTGTTTTATTGTTAATTCCTGACATTAATTCTTATATTTATCAATTTGTGCCAAGTGAAATCATATATCCTTAAAACTACTTATAAGTTTAATTGTTATCCGATTTTAAGAGTAACAGTTTGGCGCCCACCGTGGGGCTAAGGATAATAGTGATTGCCTGGTACAATTTTTGTAACATACATTATTTTACGCTTGTTCTTTGAATTGTCTTTGATTGCAGGATCAACATGTCAAACTGCCAAGCAGCACCCACACACAAAGAAAATGGTCGTGTCTTCATAGCAAAAATGAAAATATAGCCGCCCCAGGAAACGGAGTGCCTCCAGTCAATCCTGATGGAGCATCGGCCGTGGATCCGATCGACATCAGCTCCCATATCGCCATTAATGAAAATTTGGGCGCTGATCCCGAAAATAGCGTTCGTAGTGATGCTCGAATAGCGGATCGAAATGCACGGAGCAGTGTAGAAGGCGGAATTAGCCTTCGAATGATATTTAAAATGTTGCAGACTCAACAAGTTACAATAGCACAACTCCAAAATTAGAATCGTACACCAAGCAGGGTCGAGTCCGAGCCATCATAAGAAGTTGTTCACAGATCCAAATCGATGCCAAAGAGGTCGAATGGAGGGTAATTGGAAACTAATCCCAATATCGTAAAAATGCTCGATGAACTGACGAAGCGAATCGAGACAGGGGAAAAGAAGATCGAGGAAAATGATAAGAAGGTGAAAACTTGTAACTCTAGGATTGACCAAATCCCGGAAGCACTACCGGTATTGAAAGGACTTGATTCCAAAAAGCTTGTCCAAAAAACTTTCCCCCCAAGTGCGGCTCCGAAGCCAATCCCAAAGAAGTTCTGTATGCCCGATATTCCCGAAGTATAACAGGACGACAGATCCAAAGGAATACGTCACCTCATACATGTATGCCATTAAGGGAAATGACTTGGAAGATGACGAGATTAAATCTGTGTTGCTGAAGAAATTTGGAGAAACTATAAAAGGGTGCCATGATATGGTACCATAATTTGCCACCTAATTCTATTGATTCATTTGATATGCTTGCAGATTCTTTTGTGAAGGCGCACACTGGAGCAATTAAGGTTACAACTAGAAAGTCGGACCTATTCAAGGTAAGGCAAAATGACAAAGAGATGCCCAGGGAATTCGTATCTCGACTTCAAATGGAACGGATAAATTTGCCACCGGTCACCGACGACTGGGCTGTTCAAGCCTTCACTCAAGGTCTCAACGAACAGAGTTCCATAGCTTCGCAACAATTAAAGCAGAATTTGATTGAATATCCAGTCGTTAATTGGTCCGATATACATAATCGATATCAGTCGAAGATTAGGGTCGAAGACGATCAACTGGGGGATCCAATTGTTCGATTTGTCCCAGCAGTCCCGTGGATAGAGTTAAAAGGGATGTTGATTAAGAACCACGATCTAACAGAGACCGATATCAGCCATACGGGAGAGATCGGAGAAATAGCGGGTCTAGACACAACCCCGTTCGGAATGATAGAAGGTCAAAGCTCCCGAGGGCACATGAGCAAGAGAGGTTTCGATAGGGATGCCAAGTCCAAAGAAGCAACTCGACTGTCAGAATATAACTTCAACGTAGATGCTTCCACCATAGTATTGGCCATTGGGCATACCAAAGATACCAGGTGGCCTCGACCTCTCAGACTGTTCCGACCAAAAGAAATCCAAACAAAATATGCAAGTATCATGGCACCCATGGCCATAAAACAGAATATTGCAAATAACTAAGGGAGGAAGTATCCCAGTTGTTCATTAAGGGGCACCTTCGATAATTCTTAAGTGATTGGGCCAAGAACCACTTCAAAACAAAGATTCAAACAGACAGAACGAGTAAGAAGAGCCATAGCACGTGATTCACATGATTGTTGGAGGGGTCGATATTCCCCAAGGACCGCTATTCAAATGCACCAAGGTGACAATCACAAGATAAAAACGGGCTTGGGACTACTTACCAGAAGAGACCTTGTCTTTCAACGATGAAGATGCAGAAGGGATCGAACAACCTCACAACGACGCACTGGTAATATCTATTCTTATGAATAAAATTCAAGTTAAATGTGTGTTGATTGATCCAGGTAGCTCGGCCAACATTATTCGATCAAGGGTTGTAGAGCAACTTGGTCTACAAGATCAAATTATGCCCGCAGCTCGAGTACTTAATAGCTCCAATATGGCGAGTGAAGCCAAAAGGGGGAATTATTTTGCTAGTAAATGTGGCCGGGACCATCCAAGAAACAAAGTTCCATGTGATCGAAGGTGACATGAGGTACAACCCACTGCTCGGACGGCCTTGGATCCATAACATGAGGCCAGTACCCTCAACACTTCAACAAGTCTTGAAGTTCCCTACATCGGAAGGAGTCAAAATAGTGTGTGGTGAATAACCCGCCACCATAGAAATGTTTGCAATCGCCGAAGCGATACCGGTATCGGCGCTTTGATCGACAAAGGGATCAGAGTCTAAGGGAAAGTAGGAAGTCAAATAGCAACCACAATCACCGACCTCGACCCGATTGGAGGAGCAGGAAATTTTCGAGGATGATGATTATATGATACCTCGAACCATCATAATCCCCAATGATTCTGACGCAACGAAGTCAAAAGTCGAAGAGCTGAACAAATCATATTGATCGAGCATCTGCCCGATCAAAAGGTATACCTGGGCACGAGTTTAACTCCCGAGCTCAAGAAAAAACTTATTCAAATATGTTTAGATAACATAGATTGTTTTGCTTGGTCCCATCTCGATATGACTGGGATCTCACCAGAGATCACCACCAATCGACTAAGCTTGGACCCAAAGTTCCGTCTAGTAAAGCAAAAGAGAAGACCCCAATCCAAGGTTAAGCATACATTCTTCAAGGATGAGGTAATAAAACTTCTCAAAATAGGGTCCATTTGGGAAGTAAAATATCCCGAATGGTTAGCAAACGTAGTGGTGATCCCTAAGAAGGGAAATAAACTTAAAATGTGAATAGACTATAAGGAATTGAACAAGGCCTGCCCTAAAGATTCTTTTCCTTTGCCAAACATTGATTGCATGATTGATGCCATGGCCGGCCATGAGATTCTCACTTTTCTTGATGCCTACTCCGTGTACAATCAAATACAGATGAACCCGGAGGATCAGGAAAAGACTTCGTTTATCACTAAATATGGCACCTATTGTTATAACGTAATGTCGTTTGGACTAAAAAAATTCAAGTGTAACTTATCAATGCCTAGTAATCGAATGTTCGAAGAACAGATATGGAAATCTATGGAAGTTTATATTGATGACATGCTAGTTAAGTTCCTACGAGCAGATGACCATTCGAAACATTTGCAGGAGACTTTCGATATACTAAGGAGGTACAACATGAAACTCAACCCAGAAAAGTGTGCATTGGGGGTCAGATCTGGAAAGTTTATCGGCTTCACGGTGTCCAATCGGGGGATCAAGATCGACCCCAATAAAATCAAAGCTATCGAGGATATCAAAGTCGTGGATAGTGTGAAGGTCGTGCAGAGGCTGATCGGGCGCATAGCCGCCCTAGGGAGATTCATCTCGAGATCCTTAGATAGAAGTCACCGGTTGTTCTCACTGCTTAAGAAGAAGAGCAATTTTGTATGGACCCCAGAAATTCCAACAAGCCTTAGAAGAACTAAAATGATACATGTCAAGCCCTCCACTGCTTCACACCCCGAAAGCGGACGAGCAACTCTACTTATACTTGGCGGTCTCGAAAATAGAGGTAAGTAGGGTCCTAGTTTGAGAAGATCAAGGTACACAATTCCCTGTTTACTATGTTAGTCGGACCTTAGGTGAGGCCGAGACTTGATACCCACACTTAGAGAAATTAGCACTGACTTTAATAAGTGCCTCTAGGAAATTAAAACCATATTTCCAATGCCACCTGAGTTGTGTCATAACTACTTATTCCCTTCGCAATACTTTTCACAAACCCGAACTCTCAGATCGACTGGCCAAATGGGCAGTCGAGATAAGCGTGTATGATATCAAGTATCAACCACAAACGATATCAAGTCCTAAATCTTGGCAGACTATGTGGCCGATTTCATGCCAGCCCTCGTACTCGAGTTTGAAAAGGAACTATTACCAAAATCGAGTACATCATCGGGGGTGTGGACCCTCTTCACGGATGGTGATTCGAACGTGAAAGGGTCTGGGCTAGGAATTATTTTGAAGCTGCCCACGGGTAACATAATTAGACAGTCTATCAAAACTTCAAAGTTATCTAATAATGAGGCAGAGTATGAGGCCATGATTGCAGGTCTCGATCTGGCTAAAAGTTTGGGAGCAGAGGTCATTGAGGCCAAATGTGATTCTCTCCTTGTGGTAAACCAAGTCAACAACACTTTCGAAGTCCGAGAAGATCGAATGTAGAGATACTTGGACAAGCTACAGGTAACTTTACATCGATTTAAAGAATGAACCTTACAACACATACCTCAGGAACAGAACAGCAAGGCCGATGCCTTTTTAAACCTGGGATCATCGGTCGAAGATGAGAGCTTAACTCGGGAACTATCGTGCAACTCTCGAGGTCACTAATCGAAGAAGGCCACGCTAAAATAAACTCCACAAGCTTGACTTGGGATTGGAGAAAGAAGTACATTGAATACCTAAAGAACGGGAAATTCCCATCAGATCCGAAGGAGTCAAGTACTCTACGCACGAAGGAAGCATGGTTCACTTTGGCTGAGGATGGAACGTCATTTAGGAGGATGTTCGGTGGGTCATTGGCGATATGTTTGGGATCGGGAGACACCGACTACATCCTACGGGAGATTCACAAATGCACTTGTGGGAACCACTCTGGTGCCGAATCAGTGGTTCACAAAGTCATCAGAGTAAGGTACTATTGGGCTAATATGGAAAAGGATACAAAAGAGTTCATTCGAAAGTGCGATAAATGTCAAAGGTATGCGTCGATGATTCACCAGCTAGGGGAGCAGCTCCACTGGGTCTTATCCCCATGGCCATTCATGAAATAGGGAATGGACATCGTCGGCCCTCTACCATCGGCCCTAGGTAAATCTCAGTTTATTTTATTTATGATTGATTATTTTTCTAAGTGGATTGAAGCACAGGATTTCAAGAAATTCAGAAAAAAAAGAAGTTATAGACTTCATTTGGGACCACAATATATAGCGATTTGGGATGTCTGCCGAGATCGTGCGTGACAACGGAAAGCAATTCATCGGCAGCAAAGAGACTAAATTTCTCGAGGATCACAAGATTAAAAGTAATTTATCAACTCCATACAATCCCAGCAGGAACGAACAAGCCGAATCAACCAACAAAACCATCATTCAAAATCTTAAGAAAAGATTGACCGATGTTAAGGAAAAATGGAAAGAGGTATTGCCCGAGGTTCTTTGGGCGTATCACATAACGTCAAAATCCAGAATGGGGGAAATACCGTTCTCTTTGGTCTATGGTGCCGACGCCCTTATCCCGATTGAGGTAGGAGAACCTAGCCTCAGGTTTCGATATGTAGCAGAAGAATCGAATAACGAGGCTATGATACAAGCCTAGAATTGGTGGATGAAAGATGCGAGGCCGCCCTTGTTCGATTGGCCGCACAAAAATAGCGGATCGAAAGGTACTACAACTGAAGAGCCAATCTTCGACACTTTAAAATTGGGGACTTGGTGCTAAAAAAAGTCACCCACAACACTCGAAATCCAAATGAAGGAAAACTACAAGCTCAGCACGATGAGCGGTGAACAACTACCAAATAATTAGAACGTGACACTTCTAAAGCGATATTACTACTTAGGTACAACCTTCTCCATTTTCATTTATATTTTAAATTAACAAATTGCATATGTCCGGTCGAGGACGACGATGGATTCTTCAATACGAAGTCTTTAGGTCTGAAAGCACGCATTGTACTCTCTTTCCCTTAGACTGGTTTTTGTCCCAAATGGGTTTTTTTATGTGAGGTTTTTAACGAGGCAACCATTGATCATGCTAACTTAGAATAATTCAACAGTATCCGAGGCTTCTTTACAATCAACCTCGAATACTGGGGGGAATTACCCTCAAATGTCCACTTTGTGGCAAGGAAATTACTTCGTAATAACGGGGTCTCGATATGTAAATTTTGTAAGGGCCCAACGGTCGAATGAACCATGCCCATATAGGTTACTCGATCCCTAACATCAAACACATATGCATGTATAATCATCTATTCAAAGAGTTATTTTCCCTTGTCGATATCTCACGCCTTAGAATTTTTTTTCTACTTTACAATTTCGTACTCTTGATCTATTATGTGAACAGGTTTAAGGACCGATCATAACGGAACCCCACGCTCGGGGACTAACTTTCGAAAAACAAATGAGATTGAATTATTAGGACTTCGAAATCATAAGACCTTAAAGGAAACCCCTGATTTTTACATGCTATGGCCACCCTACTCAGGGACTTGACACTTCGGGCAAGCTCGAAGTGAAATGGGAAAATAAGCCTAAGAAGCAAGTCCCAAATAAAAAAGACTAATACCAAATTAACACGCTTCAGAGACGTCTGAATTCTATAGTGAAACATGCCTTCGAATACTTTTATAAACCGATTAAAAGGGCTACCCGCGGCAAAATTATAAAGGGCTTCGATAATATCAAGACTTGAAAACTCTAATGAGTACAAATTTGTTCTAACTCTCGAACAATCCATTATTCCATGCTAAGGCATTACAGGTTTTACAATTATAAATGACAACTTTTCGAGCCGAAAAAGGAAAAAAAGTCATAAATATTCTTTATACTAAGGCCATGTCGGCCTAATACAAAAGCCTAAAGGCTATCTCTTGCTTTGAGTTCTAAAGATCGTCCTCGTTCAAATAAAACCTGAGGATTACCTTATTTCGATTCCGAGTAGCACTCACTCGATAAAAGCTATGCTAGTTCGGTTTCGGTCGAATTACCTGAACCTCGAACCTATGAATAATAATTTCATAGAGCATAAATAAAGCACATATTTCATAAGGCAGAAGTCATGAAATTTCACAAGAAAGATCTTTATATGTGTCAAAGTTATTTACAAGGACAACATGGCCCGATCGGAATTCTATGAAAAAAATCCAAAAAAGATCCTAAGTACTTAGTGCCCGTTTGGACATAAAATTTGATGGAAGATTTTTCCAAAAAAATTTCACTTAATCAACGTTTTTTCATAAAATTTCAGATTTTCACTTGAAGATGCATTTTGCAAATTTTCGAAAATTTGAAAAATTGCAAAAAGCTATTTTTCAAAATTTTTACTCAAATCACTCACAAAACTTCAAAAACAACCCAAACTGAAATTTATGTCCAAACACAACTATAAATTTTAAATACCATTTTCACTTGAAAATGTTTTTCACTATTTTTTCGAATTTTACAATTCTTATGTCCAAACGCTTACTTAATCTTCTCCAGGAGTAACATCTTCACCCTCGGTGTCTTCTCCGCTCTCGAACCCACTCATGCTCCCAGAATCATCATCAGAAGAGACCAATGCTTTGGCTTCGGCTTCAAGCTCTTTTGATTCTTTGATCTCGGTAGCGAAATCGAAGCCACAAGCATGGATCTCCTCGAGAGTCTCTCTTCGAGACTGGCACTTGGCAAGCTCGGAAACGCAGTATGCTCGAGTCTGAGCAATACCGCCAACTTCCTTTGCTCGAGCTTGAGCGGCTTTGGCATCAGAACGGTAGACGGCTACGATTGCCTCAACATCGGCCTTAGCCGTCTCAGCCTTAGATTTCGCCACTATAAGTTCCATGACTAACCGAGCCTGTAGCTCCTCAATTTTCTTGGCTTGTGCCAAGTTCTTCTCTTTCATGCCTTGGAGTTGGCTTTCAATAGAGGATAATTAAGCTCGATCTGCCTCTTTCTCTAAGGTAAGGCGGTCCATAGTTTGCTTCCGCGCTATGGTTTCTGTCTTCACCGCATCTACCTCTCCACGGAGTTGCTCGATCGTCTCATGCTGCTGCTGGACCTGTGAGATTGAATTGTTAGACATCACTCCAGAACCGATTCCATAAGCTTCTATGACTTTTATTACCTGCTCGGTCAGTTCGCTCTGTTCTTTCTGAGCCACAGCCTGTTCAGCTAGGCTCCTGATTTCTTCTTCTTTCTGCTCATTGACAAGTTTAAAGGCATTATTCTCCTCGGTGAGCCCCTAGATATCAGCCTCATATCGGCTTAGTTCTCCACGAGACCTAAATAAAGCTTCATGATGAAGCACCGAGGCCTACATAAATAGAAGAAAAAGAATTAGGCAAGAAGAGAAAAACACAAGTATGGAAACTGTTATTGACAAAGAAGGTTAGGGCTTACCCAATTCAAAGCATGTTGGGCCTCATTGAAGAGATACGGTGCTCCCACCTCGTTCATCAGAGTTTGGTCTGTCACGACCCCAGTCCACCCTCCATGAACATATAGTGATCGCACCTAGTTCCTACAACTAGGTAAGCCTAACAATGCGGAAATTTAATATAACTTGCGAAATAATTAATTAAAACTGAACATATGTAAAATAATGATTGCATATAAGGTTTCTTGGCCTATAAAACCCAAAAGAAATGCGGAAGTCTACAGCTCAATCCCAAAATCCGAAAACTCACGGGAACCACAGGCTAATAGAAACATAGTACGCTGCTCTAACTCTAGAATATCTAAACAACTGAGAGAAAGGAATAAACTAGATACTAAAGCTGGAACAGAATAGAAAGCAAAGGTAGCAATACAAGGAATACTAGCCGGGGATCTCTTGGTATCCCGAGGATCTCTTGGTATCCTCATCATATGCACAAGGTATCTCTTGGTATCCCGAGGATCTCTTGGTATCCTCATCATATACACTGGGGATCTCTTGGTATCCCGAGGATCTCTTGGTATCCTCAATGGGTAAGCCGGGAATCTCTTGGTATCCCAATATATATAGAAATACATGTGCCAGGGATCTCTTGGTATCCTCAATGAGTGAGCTGGGGATCTCTTGGTATCCCAATATATATAGAAATACATGTGCTAGGGATCTCTTGGTATCCCAAGGATCTCTTGGTATCCTCAATGAGTAAGCCGAGGATCTCTTGGTATCCCAATATTTATAGAAATACATGTTCCAGGGATCTCTTGGTATCCCGCACCCTCAATCCAGAATATATCAAGTATATGGGGATCTTCCGGGAAGCCGTCCCGTAGTCCCAAATTAAACACATAACAACAACAACTCATAATCTCAGGATAAATGCTAAAATCAGAACAAGTAATAGTAAATTCTAGCCTAACATGCTTCACAGAGTACAAATAGTACAGTTAAACAATTAAGCAAGTAAGTCAGCTAAACATGCTTCTCTAAGCTAGCACAGGTTTAAACTTACAGTCTAAAATGAACAAGTAAACGGGAAATCTCAATTTAAATACTTCAAGTAAAAACGGGTTTACAATAATTATCTCAAGTACGCGCTCGTCACCTCACGTACAAGGCATTCAATTACCAAATATCAAATCCTAAGGGACAAAGTCCCCCACACAAGTTTAGACAAGCCACTTACCTCGAACAAGTGCAAGTCAACCTGAAACCCCGCTCTTGCCACGAGTATCCGACTCCAAATGGCTCAAATCTATTCAATTAAATTGCATATTGTAAATAATAATTCAAGTAATTGATTCTACAATTAAATTTTAAGCTAATACGCGACATTGTGTAAAATAACCAAAATGCCCCTCGGGCCCACGTCTCGGAATCAAAATATTTTAATATTTTCAGAACCCTCGCGCTCTCACGAGTCTAGCCATACCAAAATTATACAATTTCCATCAATTTTCGACCCTCAAATTTGTGATTTTATCCAAGAGGGTTTTCTATACTTTTCCAACAAAATTCACGGATTAAACGCCAAAACTCATAATAGATTCAAGTTATACAACCAAAATTGAGTTAAGAATACTTACCCGTTGTTCTCTCCAAAAATCTCCCAAAAAATCGCCTTATCCGAGCTCCAAATCGTCAAAAATGGGAAATGGGAACGAAGTCCCATTCCCAGAACTTAACTTCTCTGCCCAGGCCTATTTCCACTTTTGCGATCCAAATACCGCATGTGCGGTTATAGCTTCTGCGGATTTTCTTCCGCTTCTGCGGATATCTATTTTGCCTAGGACCGCTTCTGCGGTCAAGTTTTTCGCATCTGCGGAACCGCATGTGCGGCTCCTTTTTCTGCAGATGCGGAAATACCAGATACCGGCAATCACACAAATCCAAAATTCACCCTGATGGCTATCCGAAATCACTCCGAGGCCCCCGGGACCTCAACCAAGAATACCAGTACACCCTATAACGTTATACAAACTTGTTCCAATCATAAAAACACCTCAACTAACACCAAAATTATCAAATTACATCGAATTCAAGCCTAAGTTCCTTTAAAACTTCTAAAACACGCATTCTATCAAAAACCCAACCCAAAACAAGTCGGAATGACATGGAATTTTGCACACATATCCCAAATCACCTAACGAAGCTAAAGCAACTCTCGGAATTCCAATCCAACCCTCGGATCAAAATCTCACCTATCAACCGGAAATCGCCAAAATACTAACTTCGCCAATTCAAGCTTAAATTAGCTACGGACTTCTAAAATTCATTCCTAACATGCTCCTTACCTCGAAATCACCTAACGGAGCTAATGGAACCATCGAATTTCCATTCTAAGTCCGTCTTCACGCTGTTCGAACTACGGACCATTTTCCAATACTTAAGCTCTCATTTAGGGACTAAGTGTCCCAAAACTCTCCAAAACTCAACACCGAACGTCCTGACACACCAAAATAGTGGAAATGAACTTAGGGGAAACATTTAACAGGGGATCAGGGTGTAAATTTCAAAAATGACTGGCCGGGTCGTTACATCTTCTCACACTTAAACATTCGTTCGTCCTCGAACGAGCATAAAGAACATACCTGAAGTAGTGAAAAGATGAGGGTATAGGCTGCACATATCCCGCTCGATCTCCCAAGTCGCCTCTTTGACCGGCTGACCCCGCCATTGAACCTTTACTAAAGCAATGCTCTTTGACCTCAACTTTCTGATCTGTCTATCCAATATAGCCAGTGGCTCCTCAACATAAGATAAATCCTTGTCCAACTGGACTGAGCTGAAATCCAATACGTGCGATGGGTCTCCGTGATATCTCCGGAGCATCGAAACATGAAATACCGGATGAACTCCTGCTAAGCTGGGAGGTAGGGCAAGCTCATAAGCAACTTCTCCAACACGCTTCAATATCTCAAAAGGGCCAATAAATCTCGGACTCAACTTCCCTTTCTTCTTGAATCTCATAACATCCTTCATAGGCGAAACCCGAAGCAGAATCTGCTCTCCAATATATAGGAAACATCACGAACCTTCTGGTCCGCATAGATCTTCTGTCTGGACGAGGCTATACAAAGTCTATCCTAAATCACTTTAAACTTTTCCAACGCATCCTGAACCAAGTTTGTGCCCAATAATCTAACCTCACCCGGCTCGAACCAACCCACCGGGTCTCTGGTGCGCATAATTAACCTGCTTACAGTTGGGACACCGAGCTACAAACCCGACTAAGCTCTGAAAGATACAACCTCACAACTGGATGGTAAAGGCCTGAACATCCATCTCCATAGGTCTATTGATATTGGTAGGTAATCCAAACTTCCCAAACTCTCTACCCGGCGACTCAAAGCATCCGCTGCTACATTAGCTTTGCCCGGGTAATATAGGATAGTGATGTCATAATTCTTCCGCAACTCTAACCACCTTCTGTGGCACAAATTTAGATCCTTTTGCTATACATATGCTGCAAACTCCGGTGATCAATATAAATCTCACAAGGTGCACCGTACAAATAATGACGACAGATCTTCAAGGCATGAACAATAGCAGCTAACTCAAGGTCGTGGACAGGGTAATTCTTTTCATGCATCTTCAACTATCTGTACGCGTATGCAATCACCCTACCGTCCTGCATCAACACCGCTCCAAGGACAACCCGTGAAGTATTACAATACACCGTATAAGACCCCGAACCAGTAGGCAATATCAAAATTGGGGTCGTAGTCAAAGCTGTCTTAAGCTTTTGAAAGCTCGCCTCACACTCCTCTATCCACTGAAATGGAGCACCCTTCTGAGTCAATCTAGTCATAGGAGCTGCAATCGATGAAAACCCCTCCACAAAACGACGGTAGTAACCCGCCAAGCCGAGAAAACTGCGAATCTCAGTAGCTGAGGAGGGTCTAGGCCAACTCTGCACTGCCTCTACCTTCTTCGGATCCACCCGAATGCCCTCACTCGATACCACGTGGCCTAAGAATGCCACGAAATCCAACCAAAACTCACATTTTGTGAACTTTGCATATAACTTCTTCTCTCTCAGGGTCTGAAGCACTGTGCATCAAATGCATAAAGGCTGTTGGGGCATTGGTCAGCCCAAATGACATAACAAGGAACTCGTAATGACCATACCGAGTCCTGAAAGCAGTCTTCGGGATGTCTGGCTCCCGAATCTTCAATTGATGGTAACCTGAACGCAAATTAATTTTTTTGAAAACACCTGTGCGCCCTGAAGCTGGTCAAATAGATCATCAATACGAGGTAAAGGATAACGGTTCTTCACTGTAGCCTTATTCAACTGGCAGTAATCAATACACATACGCATAGAACCATCCTTTTTCTTCACAAACAAGACAGGAGCACCCTAAGGTGATACACTGGGCCGAATAAAACCCTTATCAAGCAAATTTCTGTAACTAATCCTTCAATTTAACTGAATGCTTCACCTCATCCTTAGTCCATAACCTTAGGACAGGACCCAAACTTCAAAATCTGCCATTCGTCATAAGACCCGAATTCCATATCATCACACTGCATTAGTCTTATTTCAACGCACTTCGACTTTTAATAGCGCTTAGATACTTCAAAATTGTTTTCTTCAGGATGTTACATTCTCCCCCACTTAGGGTCATTCGTCCTCAAATACACAACGTAGCTTATCTCTTTCTTCGCACATCTAAATGTCTCAAAAAAAACTCTAACTCCTAAATTTTTCAAAAATTTCGGCAGAGCCTCCCTTGTAATTGGGCCTATCCACCTGCCAGAGTAAAACCAAAACAACTCCTAACAACACATCCACAACCCAATGAAACACCATAATGTATATATCAATAATACTAATCTCTGCATTACAAGCATCACATTATCATAATGATATCTAGACATGAAACACATCATCTGTATGCCCATAACTTCTCTCTGGCCATAATAGTTGTTCATAAATCACAACATTGCCAATTAACCTTATGTTAACAAATATCTCATTTCAGACCTCCGCTTTACTCACAACGAGGCATGGCGATCTCATAATTACTTACCCGAATTAACGAGTCACATTTATCGCCACCTAGGCGCTCATCTGATAGGCTAAAACTCAACGTTTACAACACAAAAATGGCTGAATATGAACAGAATATATACAAGAATTGTCAAATAATCCTAACAGGCATGACTCCCATTTAAAATATAGTACAAAATTTTAAATTTCATAAAAGGAGAATTTTAAACACATAAACTTTTCACCACCAGGACCATGTCCTTATATAACATCCATCGCAGCTTGTAGCTCGGTTTAAAATATTTCACATTATATAAAAAAACTTGAGGATCTCATCCTCAACTCTGAATCACAAGTATTTGCGCATTGTGCCAACTGAAATTTTTTATTTCCTTTCTTTCTTCTTTTCAATAATTTCCTTCAAAGAAAATCACAACATATAATGAACCCTCATACCGATAGGGCATATAATTGACAATTAAAATTAATTATCCTGAAATCACATCAAAACCCACTATAGTAAGCAATAGAAAGTCACTTTTAGCCTCATAGATATTCTTAGTGACCAACACATAATGATAGGGATAACTACCTCCATATAATAACCCAGCGTGAGTATTCACATAAATAGATTTTAAGATTACGAAGCTCACTCATGAGTGGAGCATATTAAGAGGACTCGCCTCAATTTTCAAAATCAAATCAAATTAAGGAAAAAATATCCTTTTTATAACAATCAGAATTGCACTTGTAATGACACCATCTGGTGTAGTGGCCTCAGCCACATTATAGCAATTATATCAATGGGTCGGGCATCCACCTCTTAGGCGCCATCTACCCATTCGTTCTCCATATCTAACTTGTAGCGTATGTAGATTAGTAACTATAATGGAGTGTGTTGACTGTGTGTTCTGATAAAATAGATTTCTCCCGTGAAAGTGCCCTGATTAACTGGAGCACTGCGAGTATTCTGAAATTGTTTTGATTTCTGCTGATACTGAAATGTAAAATTATTATAGACATAGGAATATCGAAAGTCCCAACATCTTCCCATACAAATCTCAGCTCTTACTCATATACAAGTTACAGAGAACTATTTGAATACCACATAAATACATCTCAGGTCAAATCGGATATGACACATGACCCACAATTTGATTGTTGATAGTGGACTCCCTTCACTTTGGTGCAAAGCCATAAGATACGTATCGATACTCCACAATACTAACCTTTATCGTCCGTATGTCACCATCATAAGACACCTCAAGCCATTCGTTTGGCACATGTCACTCTTTGGATAGTTAAACTCACTCCCTCCAATATCTCGGTTGTTAGTTGTACCCTTTACTAAATAGACATCTCATACGAACCACATAGTCTCTATTACCACCAACTATCTTCAGATCTACATCCACCTCGTGATTCTACCATTACTGTGACGATTAGGCAATTAAGTAAACCTTCTTAAGACCGTACTTATCAACCAGATGTTAGAACCTATTGCACCCCATGTGCAAAATTGAATAATCTCTCAATAATTCTACATTATCGATATGGATAACACGCGGTAACAATGGTTGAGCAATTCTTGGCTCCATCATAATCCTTCTATAGCATCACGAACCGTCGGCACATAATTGATACCGAGTGCACAAATTTTAATACACGAGTGGATGCAAAAAGAACATATGATATGGGCTCCAAACCGAATAAATGACGCACGATGAGAAATCAAATGAAGTGAAATTTTCCTAACGGTTACATAGCCTCTTGTAGATAAGTACAGACGTCTCCGTACCGATCAGCGAGACTCTAATAAACCGGCATGTGTTCCGTGACTCCTATGAACCTAGAGCTCTAATACCAACTTGTCACGACCCTAGTTCACCCTCCATGAACATGCTGTGATGGCACCTAGTTCCTACAACTAGGTAAGCCTAACAATGCAGAAATTTAATATAACTTGCGGAATAATTAATTAAAACTGAACATATGTAAAGCCTATTGGGCCTCATTGAAGAGATACGGCGCTCCCACCTCGTTCATCAGTTTTTGGTCTTCCTCCGTGACCAGATTCCGAAGGTAAGTAGCCACCCCTACGGGGGCGGCAAAAACTCGTGCATCCTCAGGGATCGAAATGTTGAATGTTCGTTTTCACTTACGACTAACACTAGGGGCCGGAAACTGGCTGGTCAGTCTGAAATTCGAGGTAGATTTACCCAAGTTCTTCCTCGGTACCTCTAAGTCACTCAAGCCAGTAGATTCATCGACCCTAGTGAAACAACCACAGAAAAGGTCCTTCCCTTCGAGGGTGCCTTCTACATGAGGAGTCTTCATGGCCCAAGCCTCCCGAACTTCCTTTTCGGAGAATGAAGGAAGCTACGGGAAGTCTCCAATTTCTATTTCCCGAGGTGGATCTCTTGGGACGTTCTCCTCATTTCGAGGAGCCTCGGGACTGGCCTCCACAACCATTTCTGACGCCTTCTCACCCCGAGGAGAGGTACCTTCGGCTCTAATCGGTGGGACTCTAAATGAATCCCCCACTTAGACCCCGTCAGATCGAGGCAGAATATTTCCAGTTTCGACTGATCTGATTGCCTTTTGACCTTTGGTATTAGCTCGTGCTTGAGCCACCAGGCCGGATCATCCTTCTTCTTCTTCTTCTTCTTCTTCTTCTTCTTCTTCTTCTTCTTCTTCTTCCTCTTCTTCTTCTTCTTCTTCTTCTTCTTCTTCTTCTTCTTCTTCTTCTTCTTCTTCTTCTTCTTCTTCTTCCTCTCTTAGGAGTTGAACTGACTCTATGGACAGGGTAATCACACCCTTCTTGGACTTTCGAGCCACTTTATTCTTAGGCTCTGGCCCCTTGGAGGTTGAATCCCTTTTCCTCTTGCTTTCCTTTGCCGGCTTTGCAGCAGGGACTGAGTTTTCTTCTTCACAAACGGGGTCTTTATCATCACCTCCTTCCAGAGACCTACAAAAAAAGAAAAACAAATAATCTCGAAAAAATACCCGAACAGTGGTCAAAGATATCAGGTTATATGAAAACTTATTGTGGATTCGGGCCTCACATCGACTTTTGCCAATTCGTGCCATGCACGCTCAGCGTGTGTCGATTTCAACAATAAGCTTCTGACCCAATTCTCTAGCTGGGGAATCGCACGCGGCATCCAGGCAACGGATGCATCAAATAAAATGCCAATACGAAAGGACGAAAAAGTGAAGGTAATAAGAAGAAGTTAAAAGGTGAGTTATACTTACATCTCATATTCCATTTCGCCAGAAATGACATACTTTCGGCCGGGATTAGGTCTGAGGTCTTCACTCGGACAAATCGGC
Source organism: Nicotiana glauca (assembly GCA_026770625.1). NCBI lineage: Eukaryota > Viridiplantae > Streptophyta > Magnoliopsida > Solanales > Solanaceae > Nicotiana > Nicotiana glauca. The sequence goes on from MU781117.1 coordinate 56,242, forward strand.
CTATCCATCCCATGTTCTTATCCTCATCTATGTTCGAGAAAGCTGCCTTGGAAGCTCGACGTTGAAGCTTTATTATCCTACCTTGATAAAGTCGCGTATGAGATGATTGAGGGTGAAGCGAAGCCCGTCGACTTGCCTCTCAAAGAAGCGGAGCAGTATCACTATCCTCCAGAAGGAGGGGTGTATTTAGCTGAGGGTAACCTCGTGCTTCTTGCAAAAGTCCATAATAACCGGGTCCAAGGGGCCCTATGTGAAAGGATAGGTGTAAATACTTAGAAACCCTTACACATACGTGGTGATTGACTCATCAGGCGAGGGCACCACCACGTGCTTGTCTATCCAGTTTTAATCCTTTTTAACTTGGTCTAAAAGGCCACCGGTGATTGTGCATATGTAGCTTGACATTGGCTCGCATCGTCCTGAAACCGAGGAGGTCTTTGAAACCTTGAAATCAAAATCAAGGATGCAGTGCAGAGGAAAGAATTCTTCAGGGCGTGGCTCCGCCACTGGTTGCTCGTCGACCGGCTGAGACGAGGAAGCCTTTTCTTTCTGCGGAATAGTTTTAGATGTTCTGGCCATTTTTTTATTGTGAACAAAGGAGAACAGAGATTGGGATATTTGGTGTTTTGGAGAAAACAAACAAGGAAATACAAAAGCTTGAAGGCAAGAGGTTCTGTAGGTGGCGAAGGAAAATGGAGATTAGAACGAAAGGAGATCAAAAGTAAAGTTTGGGCGAGAGAAGGAAAGTGCATTTATAGGATGAAGACGGCGGTTCAGAACCGATAATGGCCGACAACAACTGACAGACATTTAATGCCTTGATATACGAAATGACTAGACATTTCGATCACATTTGTCGCTTGCGTCATAATGCTTAATTACGTCATGATAGATCAAGGGCAAGTTCGAAGCCTCAATTTATTTTTTGTCTTGCACTCCAAAAAACGAGGGGAATATCTGTATACGGTCAAAATCGGGCTTGCTTAATTTTGTATGACTAACCGAAGTCGGGATAGAAGATTCCGGCCCAGTTATATCGAAGCATGGTACGGAAACGGAATGATAAGCTCGTGGATCAACGGTCGATGAAGATCGAGGCAATCCGTGACCGAGACCAAAGCAAGAAAGAGATCGAACAAGATCGAAGAACGCCTGCTACGTCGAATAACAGAAAGCTGAGATATTCGTGATTAGGCGGGGATCGTGGAGGAAATCTCGGTACGTATCGAGTTAGGATCGGATTTTTAGCCTATTATGGGATTTACTTCTGTAATTAGAATTGTACCATAAATAGGATTCATATACTATATAAATAGGGTTCTAATCATTTTGTAACCATCTTACATTCACGCATATCAAAGCAATATATCACACGTTTATCTCTCAAACTCTATTGTCCAATTCGTACTTTCAATAGCTTGTTCAGTTGGTTCGAGGGCAATTAGCTCAAGGGCCATAATTGTTCATCACATTGGTTTATTTTGTTTTATTGTTAATTCCTAGCATTAGTTCTTATATTTATCAGTTTGTGCCAAGTGAAATCACATATCCTTAAAATCACTTATAGGTTTAATTGATATCCGATTTTAAAGGTAAACATATATACAAGATGGTCCGTACACCTTAGTTAAAAAATATTATTAAATAAATTTAAGGCCTCTTACTAAGGTTTGACTTTAGACCACCGATTTAATTACATCCAAAAGATGACCTCTTCTTTTATAATTTCCTCGTAATTACTAATAGTGCAACTAAATATGGTAGCATCATTTATATACGTAGAGTTAAAAAGTAACTTGCTTTGACACTCAATATTAGGGGTGTACAAAGAAAACCGATAAATCGCGCCAAATCGATAATCCGAGTCAAACCGAAAAAAAAAACCCGATTATGGGTTGGTTTGACTTGGTTTGGTGTTGGAAAAAATAACCCGACCATAATTGGTTTGGTTTGGTTTTAACTAAAAAAAGTCAAACCGAAACCAAACCAACCCGATATTACATTTATTCAATTTTTACAAATATTTTATACATATAAATATTTATTTTTAATACAATTCATGAATATTTCTTAAACTTTTTTAAAGTTTTATCTTTAAACATATTGTTTCAAGTTTGGAATTAACATTCTTGAATGGTCCAATAAATTTTATAGTTCATAAAGGTAGTAATTCAAATAAACTTCACATCAATACTAATGCTAACTAAGAAAATTCAATTCAACACTAGAAATGACAATAGCGTGGATATCTATTTTTTAGTATTGCATTGTTTATATTGAAAATGCATAACTTAGTTTATCTTTTTCTTTAGTGCTTAGTTGTGTAACTAATATACTTATAGTTGTACTTTTTTAAGCATGACTTATGTAGTACTTTTAGATTATGTTAATATTTATTATGACTTATTACTTAGTAATATTTTTTTTATGGATTTTAGTATTTTTGTTATTGAATATTTTAGTACAATGTTATGACGCATCTCATATTATTGTATTATTTTCTTGAAAAATACATTATATAGTTGTATCCTTGTAGGATTAGAGAAGTATGTGGAGCACAAGTTATATATTCGTGCTATGAAGACTTATCGGGAAAAAAAGCCCGAGAAAACCCGAGATTGAAAAACCCGATTTCGTTGGTTTGGTTTGGTTTATAGATTTAAAAATCCAACACTATTGGTTTGGTTTGGTAATTGAAAAATCTGAACCAACCCGGCCCATGTACACCCCTATTCAATATCAAGTTAGAATGGTAAAAGACTTAATTAGCGCTTAGAGCACCGAGAAACATTTTCTTGCTCTTTTAAACCTTAAACGATAAAAACGTTTACCATGCCAATATATTGAGTAATAACACTCCGCGACGGAGCTATGATGATAGACTTGAAACATGGGTTTTTGCCTACATTTCCCTTTTTAATTGTTATGTTTCAATTGGATGTAAGCTAAAATATTGTACTATTTTATACTGATTATTGTATCGGACTTGATTTCAAACTGAGGAGCATTTTTGGAGCTAAAATAGATAATTTGGAGCTTCAAAGATCCGAGTAGAAGCTCAAAAAAATTCAACCGAGACCGAATTCAGGTTTCAGGGTCGAGTCTGCATATGAATGAAAAAAACTAGAAGCTTGGAAATACTTTTGATGCGACACACCATGTGCCGTGTCCGGCTTATATAGGGCTCGATTATTTATTTCGTCTCATTAAGGGTAATTTGGTCCTAGGTTCTTTCTACACGATAGAAATACATTAAAAAAAAAGGCAGAATATATAACTGGACCCTTAAACTTGATTTTTTTTGTCACTTGGATACTTAAACATAGAGTTGTTCCTATTAGGCCCTTCAACTAAGCCACATCTATGTCAATTAGACACTTTATAATGACATAATTGAGTGCATAGAAAAAGACGCGTGAAAATAAGAAAAAGGTTATAGATTATTATTATTATTATTATTATTATTATTATTATTATTATTATTATTATTATTATGATGATGATGATGATGATGATGACATTCTAATATATTATTCCAATTAAAGCGAACTTTTACCTTACATTCTATTTCTCTTTTTCTTCTCGTGAACCCATCATTTTTCCTCTTAATTTTTTTTAAAAGAAAGTATAGTGTACATGAATTTGACTATTCTCATTTTGCATG